>CAAKHC010008260.1:56756-72837 GCA_901007825.1 Macroramphosus scolopax | reverse complement strand
ACAAATACCTCCAGGTTGTGTGCACGTGTGTGTGTGTGTGTGTGTGTGTGTGTGTGTGTGTGTACGTAGTGAGGAAACAGGCCTGTGCTGATTGAGCTGTGGCTTTTCCTGAACTTCACACACTTAAAAAGTCAGACTTTCTCACTTTATGCCAATCGGAACAGAAAAAGTAGCCACAGTAGATCTGACATAGACATATGAATGTCAACCTTGCAACAGCCACAGTTGGGCATTAATCAATTCCACTTCAACCGTGGTTAAGCCCACAGAAAGGCAAGGCATCTTAAGTAGCTTTATTCTGTTGGAGGTCAGCCTTTCGGAACACAGTAATGAGTAATAATTGTATAATACCAAGTGACCGATCATCTCTTCTTTCTGAAATAGTTGCAGAACGTTACCCTGAACTTAAAGCTTATTATAACTCTTTTGAGGACTGATCCAGCACTAACTGTTCAGGATCATGGAAAATGCAAAATGTATGGCAAGAGTGATGTAAGAATACCTAAGAAAAACAAATGCCGTGCTGCCATGACCTTTTGGGAGCTCACGATTTTCTCGAGGGCTTTATTCAAATGTCAAAGAGGAAGATAAAACATGCTGAGAAATATTTGGCCATCGAAGAGTGGAAGAGTGAACCGGCATGTGTCCTATAAACCCAGTGAAAGCACCTGGGACAAAGCTGCTTGCAGCTGTTGCTTTTTTTGGTTTATCCTCATCACATCTGTAATATACAAGCTCCCCAAACATTTTCAGCGAGTTCTTTGTTGTAGAAATAAGAATAGATCAAGCAATCCCATTACCAGCGTGAGAGCACAGTACAAGCAGACAGACGCGTGTCTCCGGCATCAACACTTCAGACCCACACTATTCATCTGAAGAGCCAGCAGACTCTTGCTTTGAAATTGGCTGTCAGTGTTTGTGGTGAGTGTTTGCATCAGAGACGGCACATAGAAACCTGAAATTGACTCAATTTGCTGTTGAATTCTTTCGAAAACAATTGATTTTTGATGTGCTTCCGTAACTCACATACGCTGTGATATTCTGTGTCTTATGCAGAGAATAAAACATTTTGCCAGAACATGGTGGCTCAGGACGGGTAGGGAATGTATGTGTTGTAGTAAAGACATTTTGTGTCTGACAGGAGATGAGATGAAATCATTTGCTTTCAATTCTACATGAGTTTCAATACATTAGGACCCAGGAGATGAGAAGTCCAATTTTGTGTATTGCAAACAGCAGGGGGATCATAAAGCAGACATATAGAGGAAGACACTCAAACAAGGTTTTTTTTTTTCTGCACACACACACACACACACACACACACACACTCGTACTGTCAAACGGAAAGACAAGCATCATGAAGCAGAGACAGACACTAGCTCTTTAAAACATTCCCAGGTCAGAGATGGGCTCAAAATAGACGATGAGATCACTTTTGTGTAAATTTTTCATAGAAGCAGCAGTAGGGAAAACTCAAGGGGATACAAGCCCCGCGTTGTGTAAGTCTCTGTGTGTGTGTGTGTGTCAAGGTGCATGTATGTGTGTGTTTGAGCAGTTTTCTCCAACAGCCCAGTTTTTTCTCCATCCAATCCTCACTGCACACTGTCAGTCCGAGTGGCTGTTTTGCTACACGCGTGCACAAGTTTAGGACATAATTAAACAGAGGAGCAAGCAGTGGAGACGTGAACGGATGTGTGATTGGGGCTAAATTGAACCATCAGTATAATTCAACGTGGTGTGATAAGACCATTAGTCTTCTCAGCCTTGTAGAGGACTGCAGACTGAGAAACATCTCCCACTGTTGTCTCATTTTCAAATGCCCTACTTTTGAAATTCATCTCTGTTCATCTCTCTCTGATTGCTCAAAAGTAAAAGGGCTCCTTGGGCGTTATTACTTCATTTTATTTTATTTATCCAGATACGATGTGTAAAATCAAAATGATATTTGCAATTTAATTGAGATCATTTTGATTTACAGAAAATGTGCCAGATGTATTCTAATGATTAACAAGCATCATCTTCATCAACAGAATCACGTTTATTGCCGAGTAGGAATTTGTCCTGGTATCTTGGTGCATACAATCAATATAGAAAAAAATAAAGAAGTAGAAGTCATGAAAACAAGTTCTGAGGTCAAGTAGTAAATACATCTGCTATTGAAATCAAGAAGCTGAAGAGTCTGTGTGGGAATTTGCAAAGTATTTATTTGAGATGTGCAAAAGTAAACAGGAAGAAGTAGAAGAAGAACATGTGTACTGAGCCGGGGTCAAGAGATGTCAAAACTATACAAGTTATTGTTGCACAGGCTCCTAGAGTCTGAAACATCGCCTCTGTTCCTCTGCAGTTCACGGTCGTACGTCAACATTAAATGCTTGATTTGTTATACACACAGCAACAACCAACCTTGTAGATTACTTATAAAAGTGAGCACATAAAAGCTTCGGCTGCAACTTTACAACAACAAATAACACCAAACATTTGAAGAACAACATAAAACAGTATTACAGGGACACATAACCCATTCATCTTTTGTCGTGAGAGGCAGAGAGAGGAGCGCGGCGACGGCTTCCCGGCTGAATATTCATAAATCAATGTGTAGAATTCAAATACTCTTTGGACTGGAATTCTTCAACACCACAAAGAAAATATATACATTAATCTTAAGAAAGGTCTAATGTGGTTACTGAATATTCCATCTGGAATCTAGCTTTATATTTTAAGCTCCAAACCATATTGGACACTTCAAGCCAACAGGGGGCAATAAATCACCAGAAAGATGGGGTGTCGACCCTTATTAAGAAAGAAGAAACGCTGACTTGAGCCAAACTCTCAATTCACCAGCCAATTTACTCTCCTATGATCACAAGCTTTCGCATTGCTATATAATGGAATGGAACTGGGCCCATATAGCATCCCATTTTTGCCACACATACCACCAGGCTTATATTTCATCTCATTTGTGCTGCCGCTGGCAGGTGAGGAAGCGCCGTAGAGAAAGAGGCCATGAGTTCAGCTGCAGCTCTTCCGTGCTTGTGGCTCAGTATTGCCGTGTGAAGACCTCAGGAGGGAGGTGCGAAGTGGTACGAGCAGTCATTCTGTGCGGGGCGAGCTCAGGGGTAGCTCGTTAGGCCGCACACATATTTCTACTTTTTGAAGCACGAAAAGAGCTGCAGCTGCACCTCAAGGCTGTGCCTCGACTCACGGTCTCTCTGTCTATTGAGCTCCTGACCCGCCATCAGCAGTGGAAATGAGATGAAACATGAGCCCCGCTACATTATGTAACAACACGGAAACTTGTGATCACAGGTGAGTGTGGAAATGGAAATTTACTGGTAAAATTGAACGTTTCACCCTCTGACTCAAGCTAGCATTTCATATTTCTTACAATAGACATGAAGACACTATAATTTTCTGGAGTTTTTAAATATGAACTTTTAGCTTGTTTATTTGACAACCACATCATACCTTTATAACAGGATACGTTCTGCTGCAGGAGAGATGATCAACCTCTCCTCAGAACTATATGCACTGTGTGTAGAAGCTTAAAATGTCATGATGGCAATGTTGTTTGTGCAATAACTGGAACTTTCTCCTTTTTATGTACAATATATATCCGTAGAGAGGCAGGAGTTTTGATCTAAAAGATAAAAGCCTTGGCTGTTTATGCTTTTGTCACCTGTAAGCCGTGAGTATGTGTGTGGGCCGGAGCGCCTGTGTGCAATCATATCATGTGTGAACACAGACAAATCTGATTGCCTTTACAGACTTTTGAATGTCACAAGGTGGCAGCAGGCTAATCGGCACAGACTGAAAAGCATGGCCCGTTCCAAAACTCAATCATTGCCGGGATGAGCCCCGAGCCTCGGGGCGCCGCACCTGCTAGGGCCGTGACCCACCACACACACACCCACACACACACACAAACACACACAAAAAAACCAAGGGAACAAACACAGACCCGGGGGCAAACATATACACATGCTGACTGGCTGTGTGTGTTTGCGCACACACCACCTCTGTGGCCTCGCTGAAATGTCACCTAAAACAGACAATCCCGCCATCATTCAGACAGTCGCCCTTCAGTGTAAATAACAGTATCTCAGAGCTTCTCTAACAAAATCCCTCAAAGGCCACATGGGGGAAGTTTCCTTTCCGATTCATTCCCAGGTGGGCTCACACTTAATTTATAGAATGCTTTACGTTCAGATTATTAATTTTACTGCTGCATGCTACAGGTGTTACACTGGTACGGTGTTGAATAAGTTTGCATTGCCTACATAAACAAAAATAATAATACAGCAATTTAATCTGAATGAATATCGTGCATTAAAAATAGCATACTATTAAGTCGATATGTGAAGCTCTGACAACATTCTGCAAGACAAAAGATATAATTACAAGAAATATAATCACAAATAATCAAATAAGTTCAATTAAGGTCCTTATGTAGATCTTTGATGACAGCCGGCAAGGAAATAAGAGCTGCTTTTGTTTCAACTACAGCCTTATATTAAAATACCCACAGAAACATGTCCTAATAAGTATCTTCCTTCCAATTAATAAAATGCTAGTAAATGCAACAATAACAAAATAAATCAAGGACAAAATGTCAGTTTTAATTTTGGCACCCAGTGAAATCTTGGTGACAGCTTTTCATAGATCTCTGATACTCATTTCTGCTCCTTCCCACTCATCGTGTAGACCTCTGCCCTCCTGGCTGCACTGTCTCACAGACTGACGAGTGATGGATGATGATGCTGCATCGATTTACGTGAGGTGGAAAATCTTTCCCAGATTAATGAGACCCTTGATGGAACACTAACCCCTTTCACACGTGCCTCACATAAACAGTTTTCGTCTATGAAAATGGCCTCATTTAAGTAATGCCGATTGCAGTGTGCTAAGTGCATGTTTAACCTGACATAAACACACACACGCACACACATCTGATGGAGTCATTCAGGAGCTGGAAGATGTTTGCCCATTAGGATTCATGAGTGCTGTTAGATTGAATAGGACCGATCACCATGAGCAAATTGTTACTCTCATATGTATTGAAAATGGGGAAATTATGGGGGACAAATCAACAAGGAAAAATAATAACGCTCACCTTTCTCGCTTTCACTAGCAAACACACACACACACACACACACTACACACACACATCCTCCACCTTTTTCTTATTTGATGTTCATTGTTTTAAGTCAGTCAGCAGGCTCCTAAGTGTTTGATCACAGCATGAGTCTAGTGTTTAGACAATGGCTGCACTCCCACCATGTTCAATTTGACTTGTTGCTTCCTGATGGGATTCTCTCCACCCAATCATCTTAATTGGTTCCTGCTCTTGTCAAAATTGGCAATGTCGTTTTTGCAAATGTGTTTCGGTCTTTCTCGGGTTGTTTATTTAGCAGTGATTGTACGATTTTTTAAATGGAGGAAATTTCTCTTCAAATAACAAAGTCTACCTGCAGTTCATGTTCAGGCGATGGTTCACGGAAGAAATTAATAACTGTTTCATTTCAAAGCAGTTCATTTTGGCAGTTTTTTTTAACACTGCGATTTTCTTTAAAGCAGCCAAAAAAAATCTAAATGTCCTAAAGCGGCATCAATACAATAATATTTCCACACTAACTGAAACTCCACTCTTTTGTCATTTACTACACTTTTCATCCGAATGAGAGAAAGTGGAAAAATATTCAGAGTAATTTTGTTTGTTGAACCCTGTTTTCCAGACACCCTGCAGTACAACTTCACGGTGTGATAATAGTCATTTATACACAAACCTTCAGCAAATAGCAATAAAATTATACCTGGCACGTAAGCAAAATAAGCAATCTGGAAACATCACAACGGCACTTTCGTCTTATAACACAAGGCACCTTTAGTGTCGCTCAGAGATTCAGCGGCTTTTAAACAAATTCTTATGTCAAGTAATTCACGTCAATACAAGACATTTTTCAACACATCCTCAACATAATTAACTAATAAAAAAAAAAACAACTCGGTATGTAATCCAGTGGCACTCCTAAAAAGGCGGGTTTGAAAATCCTCTGTCTGACAATTTTCTCCATGAATGATGAACAAAGGCCAACTATGGAGATTATATACTGAGTTGGACTCTGTTTTGCCAGCAAGGACGACTCTGTCTCTGTGCTTTTCCCTCTGGCTGTTATATATCTGGCCATGAGGGAACCGGCTACCGAGGAATAGGAGACAATGTTTTGGCAAGCCTTGTTCTTCCCCCATTTATTGACGCCTCCTTGCCAGAGTGAGTTGGTAGGTAGGGGTGGGATGTGTTGATGAGAAGAAGTGAGAAGGAAGGAGAGATAAAGAGAGCGACTGCTTGTGGAATGGCACCAATTCTGTTTCTTTGTGGGATATCCAGAGGCAATGGCAACGTTATCTCCCCACTCCCAGACTATGGTGTACTGCAGTATGAACCGCAGATAGTCAGGACACTCTGTAAGAAACTAAATACGATACAAACACAGAGGGATAAGCTTCTATTCCCTATTTACATAGTTATGGTTTGATTTGATATGCAATAGAGGGACAATGAAAAATATCACAACAATTATGTTCTCCAACAGCTAAATTACAGCTGTCGTGTATCTCTTATACAGTACGTCAGGCATGAAGAGACATGCTGGTGCGGACTGCTGCAAGGCAGTTAAAAAACTGATGCATTGATTTATGCAAAGTGAAACAATGTACATTGTTATCTAAGTCTAGAGCGGGGGTGTAATATTGAATCACATGTGGTCACGAGGGCTAGGTGTAACTAACACACCTATAGCTGTGCATTGTGAGCAGATCACCCGAGGCGCATGTTAATGCAATGTCTGGAATTTAATCAGGGATGTCCCTGGCACGTCGTGCAGCCACTAGGATCCGTCGCCCTTTAAGATTTGAGATATAGCATAGTGTCAGGGCTGGTTGGCAACAACATTGTGATAAGTGATAATTAGAATTGGTGCAATTCATAAATTGTCTGAAGGCAGAAATGTTCTTCAAACAAAAATATGACAGACATTCTTGGTATTTGTGTTTCTCCCAATAATATAAAGTTACCGTCCTCCTCAAGTATGACTTGGATTGCTACTGTAGTTACTGAAAAGCACAGAGGTGAAAAGAAATTAGCAACAAAGCCATTTTCCAACCATCCGTCGTGGCATGGCAACGGATTGACCCTGATCACTCCACTCAGCTGTAAAAGCTGCCTGCTGACTCTCATCCAGCCTTCTTTGGTTGGCACGTCACGTGTGGCCATGTGACAGACCAATCAAGAAAATGGAGAGGGTTAATGGAGATGGAGATTCATTCTTGCAGTGCCCCTTATCATCTCACCTCATAACATATTGTTTTAGCTAACGTAACTGCTGTCATCAGAGGCAGGAGGAACGGTGTCTTACAGTTAATAGGCTCTAAATCAAAGCCGGCACCGCGGACGGCCAATCAGAAACAGGTATTGCCGTCACCTAAGACCCTTCCCCAAGGTTACCGTTGTAATTGAGGACAATGGAGAGTGAATTTGTTCTCTTACATTCTGCCTCTTCAGTGACAGTTAATACTTATCGACTGCTCTCTCTCCACATGTAAATCTCCTGAAATGTCAATTGTCCATTCGCTTTCGCAGCCTCCCCACTTTTCGCCACTCTCACTTCATATAGACACTCCATTATTGTACAAATTTCTATGTTTAATCCAGGACCTTTCCCTTTTCTCTCCACCTCCCTGTCCTACCTCTATATCTCTCCCTCCTACACTATTCATGTATCTCACCTTCGCCTTTACTGTCTCATCTTTGCTTTCCTCTTTAGTTGTAGAGTATAGCTTGTGGTCTTTGTTATCTCATCTAGTTTTTCTGGTTACCTGCCCTGCTTTCCGCCCATTCCACGTACTGGATTTTTCTCCTTTTGTCTCTCTACGTCTGTTTCTCCTCTCAAAGCCAGTCACAGGGTTCAATTCGCCTCCATTAATTTAGTGAAGCACACATGTACTTTCATAAGCGTTCGTCAATTGTCTACCTGCTTCATTTATCCGTGACGCTTTTCAATAGCTGGAGGCCGTATCTATTGATGTATCTCTGAAAAGATTAGGAACCAAGGAAATGTGAATGCCACAGTTGTAGGCAGGTGCTAAGCTCCTACTTTGCAGGTGGGCGTTTCACTACCCAAGGACGTGCAAGCAGAGCGAATGCCAATGCAAATCTATTGAAATTCAATTTCAAGTGCTCTTCACAAAAGCATCTGGCACAGACCATAGTCAGGTGTGCGCTCATAGAGACACAGTGAATTAATATTAAATTGGTAATGTCAAGGACAATTGAGATCTCGCAAAGTTCTACATTTGACCTGCACCATCAACAGGAACAAGGCCCTGGAGCATATTACACTTCTGGGTGTATTTGCATTGAATTGCATTTGGTTGCATCACATTATCTGGATTAATTTGTTTACTCTAGCAGTGTGTATCTTCTGTTTGACGGTTTGGCATGCAGTTTAGACCAGGAATAGCTGTTGCTAAGGCAACAGCCAATATATATCCAAATATGGAATCAGGAGAGTGAGAAGGACAACCTAATAAATTATTTTCTTAAAGCTGCACTATCCAGGGAGGCAGAAAGCCCACGAACAAACTAACAAAAACCGATCCCCAATAGACAACGTTTTATGCTAACATGTAATTTCCACCTATAAATCCAGCGGAGGCAGTACGGCATGAGCAGTAACCTGATTCCACATCTGTGAACTGACGGTTATATCTCACAACAATTCAATTACGTTTGCTGTTGTGCCCATCAACGTCTGTTTATCACCACGAGTGAAGATCAGAATGGCAACAACATCTCCCTTAATACTGACTAACACATTCATGAAAAATAGCGAGTTGGTGGTAAAGGTCTTGCTCAATTTCACTCCTTTACTTCGTCTGCCTGCTGTTTCATGCTCAGCAGTTGGAGTACCGAGTACTTAAGAGCTTGTTTACTGGAACCTATATCACCTTATATATTATATGTTGGAGCAATGAAAGTCAACATTAAAGACCACAACAGAAAATCAGCCACAACAGCAAAATTAGGGGCCTTATGCCGCATAGAGCCTGAGAGATGATATACATGCAAGGTTCACTAATGCATGTACGGTCGCTGGCGCTGCTGGCATTACTGGAATCCTGTGTTTAGGGCCAGTGCATACATACATCTATACACTCACTCACTTTGGTTAAATGCAGCATGCATACGGCAACATGCATTTCGTTGTCTTGTGCAGTGACAGTAAAGTTGAATGAATCTAATTCAACTCAGTATTAATGTATTTAATCTTATCTAATCAAATTTAAATCCTCTGGGGTTTGGTGATATGATGGATGACATCATAGAGTCAGTGTCCAGTGTGGCACTGCACACCCACACATGTGTTTTCAGATAAGCTGGCTGATTAGAGTTGCTATACTTTGTGCTGATGATTCAACTGGCGGAGCTTCAAGCCGATGCAAATTGTACAATTGTGAATCACATAACACTGCCAACAAAAGAAAGCAGAGAGTTTAACTTTGCCAGCTTAATAATTGTTTTCCTGCAGTAACTACAGCAATTACTGCGGAATATAAAAGGATACCCAAAACACAGGGATGCATCGAATGACAAGTATTTGTCTGGAGAAAAGCAGTCAAGCCACTATGGAGTGCTTTAGTTTGAATAGATTGAAAATCGATCGGTGCAACCTTAAGTGCTTCAGTGCCCACCTCTCCTGGACATTCTGCATTTCACCCTGTGTCTCCCACTGATGAAGACAAATAGCTCTTTCCCGCTAGAGCAGGAGACTTTAGCAACCTTCTTTGGCAAGAAAGAAGCATCCTGGTGAACAAAGTAGTTTCCAGGTTAGGGTTCCTGCACTTCAAGAATCGGTTTAAGAAGGAACACCTTAAACAAAGCTAGTTTTCCTCTAAAGATTATATGACCAATTACTACATGCCCTTATAGGATGAGCTTTGGCATGGACTACATGTTTAACACAACCCAAATATGCTGCAGACTTTAACGTTAACAGATCAAACATCAGGCATTGAATGCATAACAAGATCACCGGTTTCCTCAGGGAAGGAAGATGAAACTTAAAAGAGAGAAAATAAAGATGTCAAATCGATCATGAGGCTTTAGGCTTGAGACATCATTGCAGAATATTGATTCAAAATAAGATATTATTTGATCTGATTCACAAGAGGACGTGTGTAATCGGAAAATCCAATATTTGCATAATGCTTACGTAAAGGTCAATTAATATGGATGAGATAATTAACTATTTATTGACATGTTTAAAGAGAAGCACTCAAAAACAAAAATCAACCAATAGATCATTTGACATTTCTTGTTGGATTACTGTGCCTTTGGATTAACGTGACATCGAACTTTGTCTCACCCAGTTTTGTTATCTGTTTTTCCCTCTCTACTCTCCTCTATGCTCTTCAGATATTGATGAGTGCGCTGAAGGGAAGCACTACTGCAGGGAGAACACCATGTGCGTTAACACTCCCGGCTCCTTCATGTGCATCTGCCATACAGGTTACATCAGGATCGATGACTATTCCTGCACAGGTGAGTTCCTCTTCCTCTGGCCTTATGGCTGGCTGGAAATCAAGTTAAAGCTCTGGGTTTATTTTGGGTTTGTTAACGCTCCGCTTCCAGAAACCTTTTTGTTCACTGGCTGCAAACGGTTAAATACATTCACATAAGGGTAGTTCTCTTGTACTTGTTGTTCCGAGTGTGGTGATAAGAATAGACAAGCAGATCCAGAGAGATTAAATATGAGAATATATCTTTACCGTAGCCTTCTACAGAAAGAGCTTCTAAGAAGAGGCGAAACATTTACATGTATAGACCGAGGTTATTGCCCAAAACAAATTAATTTGCATACTGAGTTATGCACTGCAGGATATTTGATTTCAAAATAATAAATTCTGCAGCCAAGAGATGAACAGATTAGATAGTAGAAACCAGATGTTGGATTCAAACATAGTGAGTTATCATTGTCAGAGGGAGGAAGAGATAAAGGGACACATATACAACACAATGTAAATCATGGTCATGTGCTACGCCTTCTCTCACCCTTCGTAATAATGCAGATGCTGTCTGGTTAGACACACGTCTGTGAATCTGTCACCCTACGATTATACAAGGTCTGCTCACTTAATAGGGAAACTGCTGGAGTCGGTTCAGCTCTGATAACCAGCAACACATTAAAAGAGTACAGATATACACACACACCTCAACCACCACAGCTGAAAGCCTAACCCTAATCTAATTCTAACCCCAACCCTAAAAACAAGTCTTAACCCTCACAAAGCCACATACACTTGTGGTTTCCAGGGTTGTGACCGCGCTCCGTCGTCCGCAATCAAAGGCACCTCATGCGCAGGCACTGGAAAGCCAATATAGACATTTTGGAAGTAGCCTTCCATTTGACGCCAATATAATGTGGATATAAGTTCCATACCCTTAACTTAAACTTACACCAGGTCCTGCCCCTGAAATGTGATAATTTTGGGGACCCACAATTTCACTGTGTAAAAAGATGTATGTCCCCACAACATGATGTACACCTGGTTCACACACACAGTTGTGCTTACATCAGTTCTGAGGACATTACATTGAGATACAATAATATCTTTGACACCCTGACTTTAATTATAACCACTACCTGTTTAACCCTAATCTTAACCTTACCATTCCTTAAACTGACAAACATTTAACTTAAGATTTAACATCACAGCGGTTTGCTTTTTGCTTCCATAAGGGAGGCATGTCCCCACAATGTGACTGCATGAATAGAGGGATACCTCCTACACTCACACACACACACAAATCAATACTAACATTAATACTTTATGATGCAGGACAAACTAGCTGCAGAAAAAGGTGGAACACTGAGAGAAAACAAGATTCAGGTTTCATATGAGAGGAAAAAGCAGACAACAGGGCCACTCACCCGTGTGGCGCAGAACCTCTTACTTATTATTTCTTTCTCATGAGAGTCACGGACATCCATAATTGCTGGCAATTTGCTGCCAAATGCTTACACATAGCACCTTTAATGGTATGCTGGATCAAGGTCAGAAAATGCTGTTACCTGTCGGAGGGTCAGTAGATTTGTGACGGCACAGCCTGACAAATGGACAAGGGTGAAAACATTTTAGATTTATGATCGGCTTCTATATCAATGGTCCCCCGACATTTGCCACATTTTATTTCATTCATAGCAGCCACAACTCATGTGCCAACAGTGTGTGAAAATGTGAGTATGAATGGGCAACGTTGTAGCACTTTGATTACTATTAAGGTAGAGTGGCGCCACATAAACTGCAGCATTTATAATTGAGAGAGGACTTCTACGCTGTTTGATTTGCAAGTCAGAGCTTTTTTTTTAAAACACTTTCAGTAGATAGTGTGGAAACTTTCACCCTTTGAAAACTTCACATTGAAGGAAATAGGCCTCTTTAGAAGTGTCAATGTGTCTGTGGACTCGCTGCCGTGTTTGTGTTTGTGTACAGTCTGGTGTGTGAAAGTACTACGCTTGTGTGTGTGTGTTAGGGGAGAGAGAAAATCACTGAGAACCTGAGAAAGAGAGAAGCTGCGAATGGAGGTGGCAGACCCATTTGTTCCTGATCGGAGTTGAAACCAAAGTCGCTTTTAAATACAAAACAATTTAAAATTGTTGCATCCGTCTTTGTCCTCTGTCTGTGTTATCAGAGCGTGTGGTTTTATCCCTGCTGGTTGAAAGAAGCTTCTTCCGCTGCACTTTGTTGCCAGGTTACAGTAGATGAGACGTATAAGAAAAAGAGATCTAAACAACTTCTTCCTCATTCATCAGATTGGGTAAAAGTAAATCAAATTCAGACTTGATTTAGCTCAAGTACACTTTTCCTTCCATGACAAGGTCGACTTGACATGTACGACTCATATCTGTCCGTTCGGTACAGAATGAGGCTGGAGTTTGAGGCTTTGTAGCTCAGCACGAAGACAGGAAGCACGAGGAAACAGCTCTCTGTGTCCAAAGTTCCGACCATCAGCGCTTCTTATAATCACTATTTAACACATCACATGTACAGTAGTTTGTTTAATCCATACAAAGACAGTTGTTGGGCACATTGATGCATATTGTAAAGAAGCACATCTTACGATGGCATTTGTCATTCTTATATAACAGTTTGTGTACAAATGAAATCAATAGGTGCTAGATTTTTTTTTAACTTTGGAGGCTTATGGTTGCAAAAATCGGGCCAAAAATTGCGAGCATTGTTGAGATCCTCCCGCACGGTCCCACTGCAAACACATTCATAACTCAAACGCTGCTTTCACAGAGTATTTATTTCAGTCTGAGCAGCATTGTCGTCTGCAAGAAGAAAACCAGGATTTGTGAGCACGGGTCTGAATGAGCGCGGGAATGTTGTTTTCAATTGCACAACTGTCGCACAAAGTGTTCACCTCTCTGCTCGCTTGCTCGCTAACACAAAAATATTTTCTTTTCTTTTTCTTGTATGTGGGCAGAATCCAGTCCTCAGGGTTTCAGGTTGACCTCTCTGAACAGTAACTAGAAGCAAATGTAAAAACTGGCTTTATAATTACAAATTTGGACTTTTAGCAAAACAGAAACCATGTGAAAAATAAGCTGGTCAGATTTATTGGACACCGAAGTGATTACAATTCACATTACGCGAGTATTTTCGGGTCAAGAAATGAGGATGCTGCAGAAACAAAGACAGACTTTGGCTATTATAATATCACATATAGTGTCTGTAAAGAAATTTTAGCTTTGATTTACTACCAAATCCCAGATCACACATAGCATAAAACCTCCCAAAAATCAGAGTCAGTAATCCCTCTGTAATGTGATGTCTCTGTCCTTCATCTAAAATAAAACAATGTCATTCCACCGTGATGAGAGGCACAGCCGCCTCATTCCTCGACGGGTGTTTGCAGCTTGTGAAACATGATGATAAGTAGCTCCCTGTGTGTATCATCTTCAAAGTGGGGGCAACCTGCTACGTTTCCTCCGTGTCTGTAATTAAAAAAGCAATTTGGACCAATGCAAACTAACTCAGCGGCTGAAGACTGAAGAGGTTGGCTGCTGCTGCGCCGTACGCTGGAGAATTTAGGCCCACAGCCATCCTGCCGTGCCGTTGGAGTTTGAATTAAAGTCATAAGTCTCCGCCACACAGCCAGCACCGGTGAAAACAGCCATTCCCTGCACCATATGGGCCCTCCGTAGAGTGTCTCTCTCCCTTGTCAATGGAAATCAGGAAATAATAGAGCAAAATCAAGGATTTGTGACTTTTATGAACAGCCGTCTGAAAGGCATAAAGAAGAATTGAGATTAAAGAGTAGTTTTTCAGGTGGTAACAAATGAGCATTCATCTCTTTCCTCATTGATTTATCTAGAGAGAGAAAAGCTCCTCGCTTACTTGGTCTTTCTGTATATTACCTTCAGACAGCCACTGTACCTTATGTGATTTCACTCGCTGTGATTTCTCTAATCTTCTGTGCTGCAGGCAAGTTATATTGTTTTACTCATTTGTCTTTGTTCCACCGTGCTCATTCCCCAGATTCACAATCAAGATTAATACCCCAAACCCAGTGGATTAAATTGTGTCACTATATTTTATATAGGTCCTATTTAAATGCCTTCAAGTCACTGTGGTGGAATAGACAGCGATGCGTCCCCTTATAAAAGTCAATTTGTGTGATTAAACCGAGGCTTATGCAGGGGCTTGATGTAATTACTTTTTCTCTGCTTCAGTCAAATTGCAGTCGTAATCCCCCCACTGAGTTATTTGACTATCAGCTCCAACACATCCGACCATCAGAGCCCGGAGTGCTTGATACTGAACACAAAAACCCATCTCACCTCTCAGCCAATATTTGACGAGCGAATTAGAAGAAAATTAGGTGTCAACAATAACAGCCGAGGTCCTTAAATGAAAAATAATAATGCACCAATGGAGTGCACATAATGCTTCTCCTTGTGCGTGTTGCTATGCTCGATTTAGTTTCACCTCTAGCCCCAGTCACAGCAATTGACGATAAAAATGCTAAGCTACTGGCTGCACGAATCTACATCATTGAACATCTGCTTGTGCGTGAAAAGGGTCCAAAAGGAGGGCTGATTGCTCTGCGTTGACCACAGAAGAAATATTACAGCTTTGGAAGGAAACATTAAACCACCCCCCCCAGTTCCTATTGACACCGTGCAGTATGATATACGAGCGTTTTTATCATCCTCAATAGCTTTCGCCAATTAACAAATTGCAAAGTCAGCTGAAACAATGTCCCGGTATTGATAGCCATATTTCCACTTGCATTATAGTGTAATATGTGAGCCAGTCCACCTAGTTAAGAGGATTAAGTTGACTGTAGTTCATTTCATGGCTCAGTGTTTATTTGCAGAATAGTGGATTAAAGGACTGATCCGCAGATTTAATCCTAAGTGAAACAGCATGGAGCCCTGCTTATATTTCTTCTCAGCTTGTCAGGGGGTCAGGGGGCTCAGACAGAACTCCATACCTTACATGAAGGCTACCTGCAGTGAAGGTTGTCACAAGTTGAGATCGCGGTTGGTGGTCGACGTGAACACATGGGCTGAATGTACTTGTGTAAGTGAAATATGTACGACCAGATGCCCTGATATGACCCAGGCACCACCAGCAGGGTCTTAAGCGAGAAAAACATCCCGAACTTTCTTGTGTACCTCTCTTTGACTATCACCTTGTCCTTGATGTTGAAGGTCAAGACTCCCCCCTGTTTCTTCCCCTCTACTCTCTCGTCTTTTCCCCAAAGTGCCCTGGGTGCCCCTCGCTCTGTGAGATTAGCAGCTAATCCATGAAAGGTAGCAGATTGGCTGTGCTCACCCTTTGAATGTTATTAAAGAAGGCTGTCCTGAAATGTGTGTGTGTGCCATGTGTATGTGTGAAAGCTTGCTGTATTGCCCAAGGTGTGTATGCAGGGTGTGTGTCCTCCTTTTAATCCTATGATAACCAGACCTAGGCTTCTGAGGCAAAGGAACTGAGGAGGGATGGGTTGAAGGCG
>CAAKHC010008260.1:3092-50179 GCA_901007825.1 Macroramphosus scolopax | reverse complement strand
AATCACACATTCCATTACCTTGTAGTGTCTTACAACTCTGCCTTTCTCTTTGTGTCTTTCTTTTTCTCAATCTACTCTCTTTTGTCAGCATTTTGTGTCTCATAAACTGTTGAAGAATTGTCCTACAAAGGAGGAATCCTTCAGTATGTAAGGCAGTTTTGTGTAAGATGATTAGATGTACTCGATCTAAGTAATTAGGGCCCGAGCACGCACGCAGTGCGAGGCCCTATTGAAACTGTACTGATTATTATTATTATTATTATTATTATTATTATTATTATTATTATTATTATTTTTCTTGGTCCCCAAGTTAAATCGCCTTTTTGGGGGCCTAAACGTGCTCAAAAAGTCAGCGCCACCTAGAAAATTGGAAAAGATTAGCCCCAAATGCCAAATGCCTGTTAGACGTAGAGACACGAAACTTGGTACGCATATGTATCATGACAAGACGCACAAAAAAGTCAGTTGGCACCATGACCTGAACGTAACAGGAAGTCCGCCATTTTGGTTCAAAGTTGCGATTTCTCACTGTTTTTTAGGATTTGCAGGGGTCGTATTTGAACGACCTCCTCCTAGAGATTTCATCGAAACATCTTCAAACTTGGTCCACGTACAGAGGAGGGTTGGGCGACGTTAAATTACGGCGGATTTGAGTTTTCGTCACACGGCCTGGATGTTACGGCGCCATACATTCTGATCATTCGCCATGAAAAATCAACCAGCTATAAATCAGCTCCACATGGTCGGACCGTCATCAAACCTCACATGTTTGATAAGAGTCCCGACCTGAACACACTTGATGACAAATATTGATCATCAGTCATAGTGCCACCTAGATGTGACAGGAAATGACTAGTTTTGAACTTTGATGTACTGAACGGGGTGGGATAACCAGATTGATGTTCTGACACGGTCAGTTAAGCATTAAGACCTTGATGATGCATATTGGAGGTCCTGGTGACTTTTCATGACACTGGGTGGAAGGGGCGGTGTTACGGCGCCATACATTCTGATCATTCGCCATGAAAAATCAACCAGCTATAAATCAGCTCCACATGGTCGGACCGTCATCAAACCTCACATGTTTGATAAGAGTCCCGACCTGAACACACTTGATCAGAAATATTGATCATCAGTCATAGTGCCACCTAGATGTGACAGGAAATGACTAGTTTTGAACTTTGATGTACTGAACGGGGTGGGATAACCAGATTGATGTTCTGACATGGTCAGTTAAGCATTAACACCTTGATGATGCATATTGGAGGTCATGGTGACTTTTCATGACACTGGGTGGAAGGGGCGGGGCTGCGAACTCTGATCATTCGCCATGAAAAATCAACCAGCTATAAATCGGCTCCACATGGTCGGACCGTCATCAAACCTCACATGTTTGATAAGAGTCCCGACCTGAACACACTTGATCAGAAATATTGATCATCAGTCATAGTGCCACCTAGTGGTGACAGGAAATGACTAGTTTTGAACTTTGATGTACTGAACGGAGTGGGATGACCAGATTGATGTTCTGACATGGTCAGTGAAGCATTAACGCCTTGATGATGCATATTGGAGGTCATGGTGACTTTTCATGACACTGGGTGGAAGGGGCGGGGCTGCGAACTCTGATCATTCGCCATCAAACATCAACCAGCTATAAATCGGCTCCACATGGTCGGACCGTCATCAAACCTCACATTTTTGATAAGAGTCCCGACCTGAACACACTTGATCAGAAATATTGATTAGCAGTCATAGCGCCACCTAGTGGTGACAGGAAATAACTTGTTTTGGGTGTGTTTGTGAGGTTCGATTACATTGCGCGCCTGAAGGCGGTTAAGATACGGTTAAGATACGGCGAAAGCTGCACGCCTCGACACGCGGGGGGGGTGTGCGAGGGCCCGTTCAATGCTGCTCGCAGCGCTAGTTTAAATATTTTTTTAAATAATGCTAGTTTAGCATTATTTAAATATTTTTTTTAAATAATGCTAGTTTAGCATTATTTAAATATTTTTTTAAATAATGCTAGTTTAGCATCTATTTAAATATTTATTTAAATAATGCTAGTTTAGCATTATTTAAATATTTTTTTAAATAATGCTAGTTTAGCATTATTTAAATATTTTTTTAAATAATGCTAGTTTAGCATTATTTAAATATTTTTTTTAAATAATGCTAGTTTAGTTTTTCTTTGTTACTGATAATTCATTCCAAAATATCTAATCACACCACTGTTGGAAAGTAACGTACATTCATTCAAGTACCTCACTGTGCTTTACTTTAGTATTTCTATGTTGTGCTACTTTATGCTTCCGATCCACTAAATTTCAGACTTTAATACTTTACTTTCTACTTCACTACATGTGTTTGACAGCTTTACATTCATAAGATTTACTCTGATACGATTAGACACAAGGAATCATAGAACAAGCTTTTAAAATACATCCCTTTGTTAAAGACAGAACCAGTGCCTCCAACCTTTCAGGGTGTCTTCCCTCAACAAGTCACATGGTTGTTGGCTCGTGATTCTAACTTCCAAAATGGTCAAACAATGGAAACTTTTTTTTCTTTTTTTAAATATGCTTATATTTTTTTCTTGTGAGAGTTACATGATTTCCCCCATGTTTGTCTGATAAATATGAAGCCACAGCTAGATGGTTAATTTATGAAGAGATGGGAGAAGAGACAGTATAGCTGTTTCCAAAAGGAAACAAAAATCTGCCTACCAGTACCTTTATAGACCGAACTGTGTGGGTAGACACTAGTCGAGTTACTGAAGGAAATGTATTCTATTGTTATTTGGATCACATGTGGTTTCTAGTTATTGCATTCTCGTTTAATATTGGATTGATTCCATTACTTGTTTTTTCTATTCACTTTCAGCCCAAAAACGACGGATAATATATTACAGGTTGAATAATTCTGTCCTTGTAACAAAGTGACGGGGATCTGGGAATGAATGATTAGTGAGTCAGGGATAACTCTGTTTTTTGGGCTTTTCCTCCTCTCATTATTGAGCCTGATTAGAATTTGGGAACATGAACACAAGTGTTTGCATGCACGCCAAATCACGCACGGGCCTCATGCCTCAGGCTGGATGATGTTTGTCACCACAGCTGCTTGCTGGTGCCGTGTACACGTCTGTCTTTCAAGTCTGTCATACAATCTGACACCCTCTCGATCTCGTCCGAGTCAAGCTCTGTGACAGCCGGCATCCTCATGGGCTTTTTCCTTTTTGTTTTTGCAGTTAAGGACCAGGGGAGATCAGGCCCCTTGTAGCATGGGTAGACCCTCTGGTATTGTTTCGACACTTCACCAGTGTCACCAGCGTAACAGGGGGGGGATGTGTTTATTGTGTCGTTGCAATCTGACAGCAACTCCCACTGAGGGAAGTTTCTCCTGGAGAAGCTCAGAGATGGATGGAGGTTAACTTACTGTTGGATATACGACTCTACTGGCTGGAGGAAGCAATGGGAGGATGAAAAGGAGGCAGGTTACGCGGGTGAGAAGAATAGATTCAGGAAAAGAGATGGAGATGTACGGTACAAGTGACAGATGGAAAATTCCAGGAGGGGGAGAAGAGAGACGTAGCGTCTGAGAAGAGGGTTAGAGGAGGTGAAGTGGAAAGGAAGCTACAGAGATGTTGAGAAACTGACAGATGCAGGCGATGGAATGGGAAATGTGAGGAGAGGTGGGTGGTTAGAGGGTCGGGGTTAGTCAGTTTTCTCTGCATTGGGATGCAGAATGAGGCTGGTGGAGTCGGTGCAGCAGGAGAAAGAGAAGCAGAGCTGGGTGGATGAACATGGAAAAGCTTTCACTAAGTCTGGGCTCCCCACCCCCAGAACCCTGTGAGCTTTTAGAGGCTTCCCTTGGGACTCAAGCACTTCTGCTGCTGCTGCTGCAGCGGCAGACTGACGGCCTGTCATAAGACACCGAACAGGAGCTCTTCAAATCACACACACACACACACACACACCTATTAGCAGGCACGCATGCTTTCATATAAAAATATGCTAAGAATTTGCCAATTGTCACCGCCATCTTGGATTGTTGGACCGTAGATGTAGACGTTTATGTCTTACTCCTACGTGTAACTGTGCAAGTAGGTTGATGTGTGTTCATTGGTTGACTTCCATATCTGAGTTATGGTCCTTTTTGTGACTGCGTGCGTGCTTGCTGGCTTGTCATTACCATTCAGGGGGAATAGATGGGGAGGGACAAGGGAGACGCAGTGCTGACAGAGAGACACCAGCAAGTGGAGAATTATGACACATCATGAATTATGCAGGCTCCAGCCGAGGCAGGGCACACACACTTCAGTCATGGATATAAATGTACGCAAGGCCAGCCGTGTAATGTGCGCCCCGAACAAGCCGCATAGTCAATATGGACGCCCCAGGGTAGCACTATGACATTTATTGGCTTGAGTGAGATACGGTTGAATGTTCGAAAATTTTGTTTATTACTTGTCAATGAAACGCCTCCGTTTTCTCTCTAAGCTTGGAGGAATACTGAAACGAAAATGTACTTTACGAGATGTACACAAAATGTGTAGGTTATTGTGTGTGTGTGTGTATTTTGATCAACCTGATATTATCAACCTTCGAAGTTAAAAGTACTAAGTGCATTTTGACCACTGCTAATTTGTTTACATGCATTTCTGAAGACAGCACTGAATGATATGTGACATCTTTCAACCTTCCTTTTTTTCCATTTTTTTTGAGTTGAAATGATTACGAAGAAAAATAAGTGGAATCTGTCCAATATTGAGAAAGTACTTCTTTCTCAAGTCCACTAAAAGTGCTTTCTGCAACTGCCAGACTCAGATTGTTACTTTCAGTGTCTGACAACGTCATAGAAATGCTGATCATCATAGATTTCAGATGCTTTTAGGACATGTAAAGATTTTTTAGCAGCATGAAATAATGGAACGTTACATCTGCCTTCTTTACTTCTCGGAATTGTGATTATTGACTGGGTGTCTGAAGTCTTTATAGTGCCGCTCATTATCTTCCCCTGTCAAGTCTCTTTAAGCCTTTTTGGAATGCTTCGCCGGCCATTTATAATTCTCTGTCACCATGCTGTCGGCCCTGTGATGGTCATCTCTGCTGTCCCTAACTCGCCTCTGTTTAGCTTCTCAGAAGACGCTGTAGGCTGCTCAGGTGAGAAGCTTTAGATTAGAGACTGTGGATGGACGCTCCTTTCACTCTCATGTCCTCACAAGAACTTTGAACACACACACACACACACACACACACACACACGCACGCACGCACGCACAGAGAGAGGCTAGTTTGGCATCAACACTGTTCTTCAAGGACAAGGAGAAACAGATAAAAGATTTTAACGCTCAGTGATACAGTTTAGATTTGCGACTCCTACTCACTCCTGGAGGGTTCTGTTCAAGAGCACGATCACGGAGGCACATCACACCTACACTGTAAATTGATGTTTTATTGGAAGGAAAAACTCTCATTTTCGCAAGTCGTGATCATTTGCCAGCACTCCCTCCTCTTCTTCTTCTGAAGTGTTACTCTCATAAAGAGATGTGATCTAAGGACCGTTCTTTCCTCGTCCGTTAAACAGCACCTTTTCATCAGAGCTTAAAAATTATTTTCTTCACCAAGCGCTACTCGATGACCTTTTGCAATATTTTCTAAGAAAATTCTCCTAGTTTTGAGGGGAAAAAAGACATAAGGGGAGGAGGGCAAAAAAAGTTTGAAGAGGACTTATATAGAGAAAGTCTGGAAGTGAAGGAAACGAGAGGATATTTAATTATCGGCCGATTTCAGATGGTTGATGAGAGGAGGAGAGAAGGGAGACAAAGAAGTGGAAGCTAAAAGGAGGTGAAAGAATAAATATACAGTAGCAACAGGGAGTGGAGAGAGAGGTGTGGAAAGACGGCCAGTGAGTTCATGAGGTAAATTTGAGGCCAGTGAGAGACGTAGTGGGAAGTCCTGAGGTCACACAGGACTGTTGACTCATACAAACAGCATGAATTAGGCCAAATAAACTATTTGTTCCCGTAAACCTAATTTACATTGATGTGGAGCTACAGGAAGCTTGTCAGAGGTTTAGACACAGTCAGTAGAGCAACAGTAAAGCTGTGCACACAGAGACGCAATGAGCTCCTCACAGTGATTAAGCACAGTGAATCTGGCTCATGATAAGTATCGATACCCGCCCAGAATTACACGATCGGTGCATCCCAGGTAATTATCACATTAGTGCTTATGCGTTGGACAACATCCTCCTTCCGAACTCGGCTTCATTTGGATTTCAACGACAAGCCTGTAAAATGTTGTGACTTAAAACAATTTGAGCAAGTGATGTTAAGTGTTGGGGGCAATGGCCCGTTCCCTAATTCCAACCCTCTGTGGTGTCCGGCACAGTAAATGTCTCCAAGACCACATTTCACCTTGATGACAAAACACACTGCACACTCCAACACAGACACACAAAGTGCGATACCAGCCACATGCTGGTAATCTAGACTGACATATAAATGGTTGGCTGAATACTTACAGCTACACGGATAAATAAAGATAGGAGGAGACAGACCTGTTTTGTGTAAGACAGGCCTGCCTTGTTGATGCTATTAGTTTGTGTTAACGGCAGGGCTGCGGTGCGTATTACATTAAGGTGGGAAAGAAAAAAAAACATCACGACCTCATCCTTGTTGAAATCTCCCCAGGGCACCTCCCACCTGACACTCAGGCACAGGTAGTGAATATTTAAAAACCATAATAATTTTTTCACCGCTTGACAGCTCCCATCATGCATCGCTGCAGTTCTCCCTCTCTCCCTCCTCTGCACCACGGTTTACCCACAAGGCCCCCAGGCCTGTGACTGTTAAAGCTCAAGCGGCTTGTTTAAGCACAATGATTATGTATTCATTATTTATTTAGAGACAGCCTTACAATGCACTCACTCCATCACTCGTAATTAGTCTGTCTTAATTAGGCCCTGCTAATGGTCGGTGCTGTCGTTTAGCATGAGTGCAACCCGCTTCCACCTAAATGACACATCTCCCAGGGATTGTTTGTAGCTGCACTGGTCAGCCACATTGCTTACACTTCAGCGTTAGTTAAGGTACTTCTTTTTGTTTGCTGACGAGAACACATGTGCTCTACTATTTGTCCTAGTGCTCTATTTCTGAAGATAGAAAAATCTGTATTAAAATGTGAGAGTGTTTAATTATTTGACAATGCGGATTGCCATTGTCTTTGGCATTGTAGCATCTTAAATACATGATTGCTATTTCAACTGTTGCATAAAGCTCATCTAATCTTATATACATATTGTTGCACCTTGACCTTGTAAAAGAGCCTTTAACAGTGGAAAAAGTGCAGTCTTATACATATTGTATTATCTAGTCAGATTTACTGTAATAACATAAAATCTCAACCAAAAAAGGCAAGTTGAATGAACCAGATAACTTTTGATTTTGAAGGTTAATGCACTAAAAACAAGACTTCTGCTATGTTAAATAGTATGCACTTAAAACACAATTTCTGTATCATTCACAATATCATTTAGCATGCATTTGTGTTTTTTATATTTCTGTGATTAGATAGTGGTGTGCATCTTTCTGAGTGCACTTCTCCCCTTGTAATTATCATGTTACGGTACTTCCTCTTGGTCTTCTTGCCGGTTCAACACCGTGGAAGCCCAGGGTCAACCGTCACATGATAGTTACAAGTCGGTTCATAGTGAACGACACATCTCACATCGTCAACATTGTTTTCAATGTTAATACCAATATATTGATTGATGTAGCTTTAAAATAGCCCTATCACTGGGGGAGGAAACCCCAAAAAGTATGAGTGATCTGTCTCAAAAGATCTTTTTATTCACTTCAGGAATAAAATAATAAATCTCATATTGACTTTGAGTTCATCTCTGACCACAGAAAAAAACACTTGCACATGTGGAGGAATTTTATAACCATTACTGATGCTGAAGAAGGCTTGTGTCCAATTTTCCTTGCCTACTCCTCCACTCCCACTCAAGGGCTTGCAGATATAGATTTGTGTTCCAGTATCCGTTTCATCCTGAGGAACCGAGTGTGTAACTCAATTTGCCCTGCGTTCATGATGATTGATTGAATATTTGAGTTTGCTAGTTCTGCTAATGAAGACCTAGGAGCAACGACAACCACTCAATTGCGTTTTACAGTACATAAAACAGCAGGGATCTGTAATCTATATCTTACCTTATCGCGGTGTCATGTACATGCCGATAGAAGCTTTGTATTATTGACTTGAAGGTTTTAACAGCCGTCATTGTAAATATAATCTGACATGACAAATTCAGCTCATTGTAAAACCCACTTATTATAAATAGTATCTGACACACGAGCAGAAGGAAGCTGAGGTACAGATAGGTTTCTAATAATAATTCCTCCTGGAGCGTACAGGGATTATCAGGTAGGCCTCTATGGAAATGGAAATCCGGCTGCTGTATGGGGGATTCATGGAGCAGCACTAATAGTTTCTGTGTTAATTGTTGCAATGCAGCAGGACCACATCCGAACCTGCAGGACTGTCTGTCAGTCAAAGGGAGGAAAAGGAACAGGAAGAGCAATGACAGCTGTGGAAGAAAGGAGAAAAGAAAAGAATCGGTGAATGTTCAGGATTAGAGTAGGAGAGGAGGACAAAGTGAAGAGGTTTTGCCGGGTGCAGGGACAATAGAAGGGAGGGATAAAGACACACTAAACTCTAAACTTTGCCGTTTTCATCTCAAAGAGAGAGAAAACTGCAGGGATGAGCAAAGGTGATAATGAGGGCACCTGTCTGTGCCTCTGCTCTCAGACACAGATAGAGAGACGGAGTGAGAAAGAAGTACATACAAAGGTGAAGGCATAGGATGAAGAAAGAGGAAGAGGGTTCCTCTTAACAAGAGGAAAAACGTGCGCTTGTTCCTCTTTTTGTCCTCTTGAGAGCTGCCTTAATAAAGCTCTTGTTTCCCGGCTGCCACTCAGGATAACGAGTAAGATAACTGCAGTCCGTTTCATCATCTGTCTTCTTGTGGCTATCACTCCTCCGTTTCCTCCTCCTCTCTGCTGCTGCTTCTTCCTCCTCGTCACCTCCTCCTTCCTTTCATCCCCGTCTTCCTCCTCATCTGGGCCATCCTTGACCTCTGCCTCCTCTCTCTGTTGGTTTCCTTGTCTCTCAGTCAGTTATATAACTCCAAAATAACAGTTCTTCCATGGACTTGACCTGTCAATGAGATAGAGACAGAAAGACAGTATTTGATTTGTTTGTGTAGTCTTCTTTTTTCAGAGCAGAGAGAGGAAGAACCTGTCAGGATTTAACAAGTGAAAGCACTGCACCATTTAACAGACACTTTTTTTTTCGAGATCCAATAGAAGCGGTGCAACCCTGTCTGGTTGTCATGGCTGCTGATTTAATTAAAAATGATTTATTATCATTTACACATGTTGATGAAAGGCAAGGTGAGACTTTAGCAAGCATGTTACACCTCGCACATTCAATCCAATCAAGGTGTGACAGCAGCGAGATTCACTGTCCTTAACCACTGGAACACTTTAAAAGTTGATTTGAGAGGCATTGTGCTATAATTGTTGCTGGCAGGTTTGGCGCAGATTAAAGAGAAAATGATGAATCTTTTGTTGCGGGTGTAACCCTCTGTTGTGCTCGCCAAGACAAGTTTTTCAAATGCTTGAATGAAACTGTCTGAAAATAACCCATTTGCATATTTTTAGACTCGCCATCAGTGTCTATTATAAATATCCGACTGCTCAGTCTTACGCTGAACAGCCTTAATAGGGAGTAGAGGATTTTTCAGCGTGATGTTTTGAAGTAGCCACACACCTCCTGCAGCTTTTCCCTCTCTGTGCTTTCATCTCTGACTGATTCACAGGCAACAAAGACCACTGGATATTTCTCTCCAGGAGTGTGGAGAATACATATTAATTTTCATAAAGGCACGTTATTCTATTTGCTTCAGACTTGATTTTTATGCGGCCTCCTTTTAACCCAGCATTGCTGGCCTGAGGCGAGAAAATGAGACGCTCTGAACCCACCAAACTGACGTAATAAGTCAAAAGGTTTTTTTTAACCAGTTCAGAATGGAAAACTGAATAAAATCTTGTAGTTGTATCCACTAACCTGCCGCCGCAGACATATGCGGGTCATTTCTGAGCAGATAAGGCCCTAATCTGCGGGACATTTGATCAACGGTTAATCTGCTGCAGAAATTCTATTAAAAGGCTCAGGGCTCATTAGCCAATAGATCTTAATCCCATTACTGCCTGGGCGGTGGGGGACCATGAACCCATCTGCCTGTCGCTCTATGGGGGATACTGTTGCAGCCAGTCGTGGAGAAGGTCAGGAAAGGCACACTGCCATTTTCATAATGAGAGCAGAGCATCATGCATCATGCACAATCATAAAAAAGCCATCACTGGCTATGCAGACACATTTAATCACGATACATGTCTGGGCCTAACGTATTTAGCCCTCTATGTAATAACAGGCTTTATTTCCTCTCTAGTGTGGGCCTGGCTCTTAGTTTTATTAAATGTTATCTGAAATATCAGCATTATCTGTGGCTTGAATCTGCATTATTGAAAATAATATTGGACCTCTTCTTTGTGGAGGATGGTAGGATGGTTGAACACTGCACTGGCCTGTTGTAAGCAAGCCAAGGAATATGAAAGGAACCACAAGAAAGTACAGATAACAAGAGATAGAAAGACAGGGAGAAACCATAACCAGGCGGAGAGGAGATTGTCAGAGCATCTGATCCAAATCTTGTATTAATGACAAGTGCTGACGGAGGAGGCAGAGTCAAGGACCCTTCTAAGTGGAGCTTTGTGAAAACAAACATCAGCTCCATTTATTAACAACCACCCACAGGCTGTGTGACATCTGCACATCACCTCATGGAAATTCTAAAAAGTCCTTATGACCAGGCAAAGTCTGACACAAATGTGTCCACACTTTGGAAGTGAATTTATGTCTGACTACTATGAGGTTGTACTGATATTTCAAAATAAAAGCCTGTCACATCTCTGGCCTTAAGAATAGACTTTTGATGTGAGAGTCATTCGGTCCTTCTTATCTTTTATTAATACAGATGTCCTTCTGTGGGTATGCAGCTGGGCTTGATCAATAAGGCCTAAAGAATGAATCCACTCAAATACGAGACACGTTGTTGTATCAATTATGGATCAGTCAATGTTTCGGATGCCTCGTAGGCAAGAATGGAGCTCAATAACCCACTCACTGTAAAGAGCATATTTTGAGAGCAACATGATAATGATTTTATATGGATGTCGTTCTCTCTTCTCTTCTCTTCTCTTCTCTTCTCTTCTCTTCTCTTCTCTTCTCTTCTCTTCTCTTCTCTTCTCTTCTCTTCTTCTTTCTCTTATGTTCTCTTCAGATATTGATGAGTGTGTGGACGGCTTTGTCGAGTGTGATAGTAAATCCACTTGTGTCAACTTGCCCGGCTGGTACCACTGTGAGTGCCGTGATGGTTACCATGACAACGGCTTGTTTTCTGCCAATGGGGAATCTTGTGTAGGTGAGTGGTCCACCTTTTCTTTCCTTGCACAAATGTGGAAAAGAAAAGTTTGTGATATTCTTACATGTAACATTGCAAAGTTCTCATTTAGGTATTCATGTTTTTTGGAGATATTTGACCTTTGTTGATAGATTCTACTTAAGGAGAGTTGATCCCCCCACATCATACATTATTGTTAATACATTTGAATGTGTTTTTGTGTAAGAAGTAAAGCTTCGATGCCATTTAGGTGTAAAAATCTGCTCCACAATGTCTCACACTGTCCATTGTTTTGTTTAATTTAGCCCTTAATCTTGTACGCATAACTATGGAGGACCGTATGTGTCGTAGTGACACTTAAAATTTATATTCTCCTTTATTTCTATGCGATGTAATAAATTGTACTTCTAGATTATGAATACATTTGGAATTCCTATTTTGAAGGAACAATTATTTTAATGAATTTGCTCCTCTCCACGTACTCTGGAGATAAGTCCCTACTTTGCCTCAATTGCTTTCAATTTACAATTGTAAGAGTTCGTTCAACCAAATGAGGGTTAAAAGCAGGTTTATACCTTTTTAGCTTTGCACTGCAGGAAAGCTCCCCATTCACTTTCTATTGGAGTGCATCTAGTTTTACACCTCAGTTCCATCACAGACTGTCTTCTCTTTCAATTTTAAAGCTTCAGAATTTAGAGGGTTTAGAATCATGCGATAAATACATGTGAGAATGACTGACCGAAACTATAATTTTAATGCAAGTAAATACTATGATTGGATGATAAACTAATCGTGGCTATGAGTTTGAATAGTGAGAGTCTGGAGAAAAGAACGATAAAGGCAAAAATAACCCTAAAGTAACAATATAAATTCCATCAATTTGTTTTGTTGTAATTTTCAGCTACATTTGCAGCTCTGACAATATCGTGTTGGGCAACTTACTTGTCATGCTCAAAAAGACAAAAATGTAGCTGCACACTAATACAATTGGATCAGGGATTGAAGTTCTCCTACCCCTTCGTGGGAAGACAGGCTCCTTGGGCCTGTAATATTACAATTTCCTATTTCCACAAGCCATGCATAAATAAGCCATGCATAAACTGTGTTACCAGCACTCAGCATATGTATGATGTCATTTTTTTTATACTCTCCTCAGATATTAATGAATGCAAGTCGGGGAGGAACACTTGTGCCAACGACACCGTTTGCTTTAACCTGGATGGAGGTTATGACTGCCGCTGCCCTCATGGACACAACTGCACTGGGGACTGTATCCATGACAACAAGGTCAAGCACAGTGGGCAGATCTGGGTGCTGGACAGCGATCGGTGCTCAGTGTGCTCTTGCCAGGTAAGAAACACAGAGTCAAAGAGCGAGTAGCCAAAGCACAAGTTAATAAGTTGGATGAAACTGGCAGAGTTAGAAAAGGTAGGAACGCTGATACAGTATGATTATTAAGGCTGCTCATAGAAACTGAGGAAATGTGTGCAGTGATATTGAAAGTTTAGCAATGATGTTCCTCATCTCACATCATAATGCATCATACATTCAGACACATTCATACACTGAAGACACAGCATCAGGAGCAATCGGGGTTCAGTGCCTTCCTTAAGGACACTTAGACACTAAGTTTCTAACCGGTAACCTTTTGATTACAGTCCACTCTTCCTCCTTAGTAATGCCGCCCCGTGTGTTCCTAGCTGGTCAAGGATTGAATTTTCCCTCATGTTTATTCTCTCCCGACGACACAAATGTCTAAACAAAGATCAGCAGAGCAGCGAGAAGTCTGTTCCTCCCTGTGAACGATGCTGTGATATCCCACTGGGCCAATCAGCAATAAAGGTTAACTTTTTTCCGATCTGTAAATGAACTGCTCCCCTAAAACAATCAGTGACATTTAAAAAACATTTGGCGTGGATTTAAAAAAGAAATATTGAAACCCTTTCTGTACCAGTAGAGTTGATGTCCAATGCAGACCTGGGACGCGGCAGCAATTTAAAAAGGACGACTCCACAATTAATGGATTCAATAACAACAGCAGAGCATTTTCAAGTTTAAATTTGCAACTTTTTAGGGGATTAGACACAAAAGGGGAGTCATAGTTAGCAACTAGTTGAGCGTTTTGGAGTAATATCGGTCTCAAAAGTAATGCTAGTGTTGCTTTATGCCTGCTGGAAGCAGGATTGGAAAAGTGTTTGCTAACACCTTCTCCATAGCAGCAGGGTGGTAATATGTAAATGTGTTTACAGCTTGTTGTTAGCGGCAGGAGACATTAACAGTTAAAAGTGCTATAAACATAAACACCAGACAATGCAAAGATAAATATGCTCGCTCTTGACACATACCAACAGCTTAGCAGTGGACCAATTTATAGCTTAAATACTTTCCGAAGGTAAAAGAACAAGCTGTGTTTCACATGTTTCATCAGACTTGCTGGTCTTGTTTTTTTTTTTTTTTGCATTGTTGCAAACTACTTACAGTGGAAAATAGCTCAAGCCTGTTTGATATGTTGCCAAATGATGTCATCTGTGGGTGACTCAGATCGGGCGGCCAGAGTGCCTCATTCCCACGAGTTAAATCAAATTCTTATCAAATTTTTAAAGACTGCCTCCATCCTCACTCCTTCTTTTTAAACAAGTCAGACAATGTAGGATAAGACTGGCGTGGAGAGAGACAAAGCGAGAGTGCAGATGGAAACAGCGGTATAATCAACCCTGACATCACCGTATTATTGACATTGACAGCGATTCTGTATGGAGTGATTTATCAAGGTGCACCAGAATGACTTTGACTTCTTGATGTAGTCATTTTGATTTATTACTGACACTGGAGTGGCACGACATCTGGGAAACAGAAAATCCCATCATCCCAAACACATTTTCTTCCATGATTATCAGGTCACGGACCAGTCATACATTGAAATTCGGCATTTCTCTCAACCTGATGCCAAGTGTCTGGCAATAGTTGAATGTGATTATAGTGGATTAGTGTCGGTAGTGAATGATCAAGCGGCAAATTATTCATTTGATTACAAAGGACCAGGGCAGAAATGACTCCCTAATTAAATGAGTCATATTAATTGATTTGAGAGATTGAAGACCTGCCTGTCAAAATTAGTTGTATGGAGCGTTTGACAGAGCAGAGGAGTAAACATGTTATTGTTTTGGAGGTGGGAGGACACAGCTGGATATTAGATTGGTGAGATGGGACTAACTGACGGGGGAAACAAAGGTCACAGAAAAGATAAAGGCTGGCTTGTTGCCAGAAGGACGTCGTGCAATATGCAAATAGGTCATTGCTTCAATCTGCTCGGAGCAGCAGGTGGGTCGGCTTTACTGCATCAGTGGATCTGTCTGTGGGGTTGCTAACTTCTAAAACATCTCTTGAACTACAGGGGCCGTCTGTAGCGAGCACTCACAGCTCTGCCCCGAAATTTGATACGTTCCTCCAACGAGTTTTGTGCAGATCATCCAGGTATTCTGTCAGTGTATGGGCATAAAATCTAAAATGAGGCAATGTCGAAGAATAACTGGGTTTTAAATATGATTTTCTGTAAAAATCAAATGTGTATGTGTTGCGTCATTTCTGTTATTATATGTATTGTTAATGTATAGCTAGTCTGGATTAGAGAGAGAGACACACAACTGTCTCCAAACAGTTGTATGGATGTGTTATAGTGCCTTTACTACAATATGTATTATACATGTTTAATAAGGTCCATGCATCTGCACACATATATATGCATGTCTGCGTGCAGTCCTGTGATCAATGATTCATTCTGATAAATGTGTTTCTTCTTCTCAGGCTGGTCAAGTGATGTGCCGCAGGATGGTCTGCGACTGCGACAACCCCAATGCCGATCTGTTCTGCTGCCCGGAGTGTGACCCCCGACTGAGCAGCCAGTGTCTGCACCAGAACGGCCTGCTCACCTACGGCAGCGGGGACACATGGGTGGAGAACTGCCAACAGTGCCAGTGCCTGGTGAGCCGGGGCGACAAAATAAACACCCACACAAAATTACTGTATGAAATCTACGTCACAGGAATTCAGTCGACGCTTTTATTCGGAGTAAGTTATTGTGAGAGTGAAAACAAAACACGGGCATTCATTCCAATGCCCACACGTGAAATTCGAGAAATACTCCAGTCTCCATGGAAATGCGTCTGTGTCAGGGATGAACTCTGTAAAGAAAGTCAAGGAGAAAGGATTTGTGGCAAGAGAAGGGAAGTGATTAAGAGGTGAATGGAAAGGTTTTCAGAGGAGAAAATGAAGATTGGTTTATATCTCGTGGCAGGAGAAAGGGAGTTAGTGATTAGTGCGATTTTAAAGAATTCAAAGGACCTTCTGCCCTTTTGTCTGCTTTGATGGAATTATACATTTTATTGAAGGATACTTCCAAGGTTAGCAGAATGATAGAACATGTTTGTGCGGGTGGGTGTGACGGTGTGTATCGTCTGTGAGTGCTTTGAGAGGTTCTACACAGTGTGCGCTTGTGTCGACTGAGGGGTCTCTGCAGCACGTGTGTTCCCTTGCATTCAACCCGACTTCTGTCACAAACCACAACACACCACGTGAACCTTTCACAGCGAAACATGTGCACTGTTTCCTTCGCCTTCACATCTACCTGACCTTTGCTGATGTCCTTAAAACAACGGGGAAACATCCCATAAGTGATTCCCAATACCTCCCGTCTCGCCACAGAGTGTTTATTAAATCCAAATGCCATGCTTTACATTCCACCCCACTATCTTGCTTCATCAACACTCAGCGGCAACATGGTGTCACTCCTTCTGTTCAATGACTCACAAATCATCCTCACTGTGGAGGTCAGACAAGCACTTTACATTTCTCTTTCTTCGTTTTTCCCTTTTTCCTGCTTTTAAAGATCACCCATACTTGTAGATAATATAAGTTGTCTCCAGTCTGACAGATTTATGGTCTGAGTAGCAGCAGCACTTCCATTTCCTCCCTCCCCTCCACCATTATACTCCTGTCCTGATGCCAGGACCGGAGGGCTGCTTTTTGGATTTCTTACAGAGAGCCATTATAAAAGAGCTTGACAATCACTGTTCAGCTGAGAGACAGCGGGGAAGCACAGTGGGCTGAAAATGGGTTCGCTCTGCTTCACTTTCGATGAGGCTGTGCTCACTGTCGGCACTTATACATATTGACACAAGCAGACACAAACACATTCGCCAATGCGGGCCCGTCTGTTGCGGCAGCAGAAAACACACACATATAAACATACACATGTACACACGCGGGTTTGAGAGCGTAGACACCTGTCACAACAGTAACGACTGCGGACGGACATAGAACACACTCAATTAAAGATGTGCTCAGCTACACGCAATGCGAAGGACCACCAGCCACAAAGTAGATAGAACAGCACTTGAAAGGGCGAGGGAGACGGCTGCTGTGCGATACCGCACGGGGGCTCCGGTAGCGTGACAGGGACATGAAATGAACCTTGAATGCTTCAACACTTAGCCGAGAATGGCTGTCCAGGCACAGCAGGCGTCTTAGAATACACATAACAGCAAGCAGATGGGCAAAGTATTTCCTAAGATCAGAAATATGAGTATCTCTCAGTTACCTGAGCAGTCACTTGAAATCTGGAATCTGGCCTTTGCAGAGAGTACACACACATGGGCCACTCGTGATTTGGAGTCTTATTATGCCAATAGAAATAGGCACTGATTGTCTTTGTCACAGCTTGTACTTAACGTTGTGGTGCATAAAAGACAGTGTGATTGTTGCAGGCTAATTCCTAGGTGAAGACAAATGCCTTTTTTTTTATCTAATGGGGCGTTTTGTAACATGCAGCCTAAAGGCAAAGAGATAAAAAAAAAAAAAAAGCAGTCAGACTAAATGCAAAAGAATTTAATTCTGACCTTCAGAAATATCAGGAGAAGACAGACTGGCTTCAGTTTCTGGTAAATCCATGCCACACTATTCTGCATGAAAGGCACATAAAATGTCACTTTCTTTTGTGGTCGTAGGCCATATCTGCATAAAAACATAAAGATGACAGTGTTCCTTATCCGGGCAGGGGATGAATACCCGAAGCTACATCCAATCCCTTCCTCTGGCTATAAGCAAAGAGTGCCACTCAGGAGGATTTCCCACTTAAAATGTTTGCATACTGCATGAAAGCAGGGAGAGGGCATTAGCTCTGCGTGAGCCTATGCTTTATAGCCAAACTAATTTGCTGCAACATTTCTGAATTGCTGATTCAGAAGATTTTCTTGTGATATTAAATACGCCCAGTGGGACTCAGGCATCAAGCCCCTTATAACTTTATGTTGCTATAACTTTTTTTTTTATCTGCTTTATTTGTTTCAACATACAGTCCGAGCTCATATTTCATGTCCCTAGGTATGCAGCGGAAAAGCTAATGGTTGACAGAAGTGGGTCAGACCAGCATGCTGTAGTTTAGGTGGTAAAGTTGGCGAAAATATATGACCTGCTTTCTCTGGCCAATAGAAAAAGGCGGCATGAGAAAATCCAATATTGCTTTCTCTGTGCTGTTGTGATGATTAATATGGGAACAACAATGAAAGAGGAAGTCAATTAGGAAGCTGGAGGATTTACTTCTATAGTCTAAAAAATGTGCTGACTGAGAAGAAGCTCTGCTCCTCTATAATTTCCTTATACATTTTTTTTTTCATCAAGAGGAGGCGGTGCCTCTTGCATGCAAATACACATTGTCAGGAGAATTATGTGTATTTGCATCAATCACTTGTTTTGGTTGTACAAATGTAAGAGTGCATTTTGTCTGGCTATCCGTCTTACGTTGTCTTTCTCCGTCTCCTCAGCAGGGGCAGGTGGACTGCTGGCCGCTGCCGTGTCCGCCCGTGGACTGTGAGTTTACCGTGGTGCCCGAGGGAGAGTGCTGTCCCCGCTGTGTAACCGACCCCTGCCAGGCAGACACCATCCGCAACGATATCACCAAAACGTGCACGGACGAGCACAGCATCTCACGCTTCAGTGGCTCCTCCTGGATTAAACATGGCACAGAGTGCACCCTGTGCCAGTGCAAGGTAATACACCAGCACTGTCAACAGCCTCCAAACAGCAGATTACAGTTTGCCAGTGATGGAATGTAACACAGTGCATTCAAGTACTGTACTTTAATACAGATTTGAGGCGCTTGTTATTTATTTCACTTTTTCCATCTTACCAACTTTATGTCCATTATTCTTCTGACAGATTTAGATTCACGGAGTACAACTTTTCATAGAAAACCATATATCTCAAAATATGTTGACCTAATAGACTGAAGGATTAAGTATACACATATACATATCTATTTAAACATATACTTATATATATACACACAGTATATTTAAAAACTTTCTTGGGTTTGCTGGAAAATGTATTTTCACATGGTTGAAAAAGAGGATGCTTTGATGTCATTTCACTAACATTAAGTAAACAACTCTGAAAACTTCTTTCACCGATGTGGTTTGCCTATTCTAGTGCCAGACAAAACACAAAAGAAATATGTTTGGGGAACAGAAAACTCTGTGTACTCTTTCAGAGAAAGGGCACTTTGTGTTAGACGATGGTGTTGCCAATGCAATCTGTGCATCCTTGACATCCCTGCAGCTCATTGAATTTATTTTACATGGCAGCAAATATGTCTGGAGTTGCAGACGGAGCTGTTTGTGTGCTGATTCTGATCTGCTAACCTGAGCAAACAAAGCTTTTTATATGGAGACAAAGAAGCATTTCACCAAACATGATTTTAGTAATTGAGCGGTAATTGTAGTGGAGTAACTTTCTTTGGGGAATTTCTTCAAAAGCAGAACAAAGAGCAAATAGGATGACAAATAAAACGATCTTTTCCTTTTCACTATTATCTTGTGAATACCTAACATTCAATTCATCACGGGGGATAGTTATGGTATCGATTGTTGGGGGTTGACGTGGATTCAGTTGAGCCCAAGTGCAGATATGAGCAGACAGAAACTGAAGAACTCATATTTATTGCAAACCATAAATATGAGTATCTGAAGAAACGAAGCAAACTTGGCAAAGCGGATAAGACGGGATAAATTGAACAAAACAGAGCGAGCTGTACATAATATCCTCAAACTGCTCCTTACATCCTCTCCCTGAACACTTCCACTCCGTTTGCACGATCTCGAGACGGGTCTGCCATGTTCAGTGCAATCCAAAACTGATTGGCAAGAGTGGAGGTCGGTTATAAAACCCTCCAACACCGATTATTCTGTAGTATAATAATAATAATAGTGTCTCCTCTGCAGCAGTCTGCTTTCTCCTCTGCACAATGTTTCACCAGCACAGAACTTGCACACGCAGTACTTACAGTGTGCAATACTTTGGATAGTCTATCTAGAAAACAGAGACAAACTCTTATAATCACAATAAATCAGTCGGAGACAGCTGCAGTGTACAAACCTTTGTTTCAGGTGATGATGCACAGAGCAATCCCTGGCGAGAACTGTTTGCTCAGCTTCAGGACTAATCCATTAACATCGACTCCCTTGCTTGAGTCTCTGGGTTGTAATGTTTACTCCGACCTTGCCAGACAATAATGTCCACTGCTTACAGATATGATGAATTCCTCTTATGTGTCAAACATCCACAGTGAACTGCAGCGCAGGAACATCGGAGTCTGTATTCAGTTGGAATGTGGACTTTTATATGATTTGGATTTATTATGTGTATTATGATTTAGTACATTGAGTTCTGCTCCTTCAAACCTTTTTTCAGTTTCCATTCACGTGTGTGAATATCTTTCATGCATTCAGAAGGTTTGTGAATGCCAAGTCTGTATGCTGCAGCGTCTGTTTAGCTAAACATGTCCTTCTCTATCTCTCATTCGCAGAATGGACACATCTGTTGCTCAGTGGACCCCATGTGCCTTTAGTCTTGGCAGATTTGAAGGCACCTGTACAATGTTCTCCATGTAAAAAACACCACCACCCTTATGTCTCTTCACTGTTCTTCTCACAGGTGTGGCTCAAGAAGTATTTGTAATGTCAGGATTGTTTTAGCCTGCTAAACCAGATGGATGGAGGTTTCCGTTCAGTATAACTCATACAAGGCCACATTGTCAGTTAGAGACAGTTGTACAAATGGAACTTCAGGCCGATCATCTAGTTTCTATCCGTTGTTGTATGTTCTGTATTCTGTACTGTAAACGCCACCCATCTGGTTCCACATGCACGTTAAGCATTAAGAGTGTTAGTTGAATACTCGTTGACCTGCGCCTGCCTCCTCTTTATACCAAATGCAAAACCTATATCATACCAAACAGATGATGGACTACAGTTTCCTCGAACGCACCCTTTGGTCACACCACTTAGAGTGAGCCTTTAAGGATCACCGCTCCCCACTCCGAATCATCGCTACATGAATCTGTAAGATATTACTATTACTGGCATGACTGTGCTTGATGTCCAAACATTTTTGCTGATTTCTAAATTCTCAATGATGATGATGATGATACCCTAGATAGAGTAAAGTCTGTTAGCCTAAGGTTCTGTTGCCACATTTACGAGTCGTCAATATTATGTGGTGCTTTGTAGCCTTTTCTTTTGTTTCTCTTTTTTTTTTCTTTTCAAGCTTGTTATTGTGTAGTAGTGAAATAAAGTATTTCCATTTACATTTAATTCTCGTTCTTGGATTTGGTGTGTGATTTATTCTTGTATCTATTTTCGGTAACGGACTTAATATGAAACGGTTCTTCTGTGTATAAGGCCTGTGATTGATGAAGGACAAAAAGCAGAATGCCCCCCCCCCACACACACACACACACACACACACACCCTGGTTAACACTTCCTTACAAAAAAATAATTTAAATAATTACAATTAATACAAAACATAATCTCCTAATTACTTTTGCCTCAACATGTTATAGTCATTTTGTAATGATTTAAAATGTAAACTGCTTCAAACTGTTTATTTGCATTAAGACATATATAATAATGATCTCAATTTAGAGGCAACATAGCTCATATATCACATTTACGCAGCTTAATTAAGAAGTAATAAAAGTGTCAGTGTTGTTCTTAATAGTTTATAACTGATCTATAAAACTGTAGTGAATTATTTATTAACAAAGCCATTAGTTACAACTTACACCTCCTTTACAAAGGCTGACTTGTGGAGCCATTAGGTTCGGCACATCAATGTGACTGATTCCCTTCATTACTTATTGATCACTAATGAGATATTTAGCAAATTATTGATGACCCTTTTCGTTCGTCGTCATTTGTGTGTTTGGTTCATGTTATAATCCAAAACCTTGAGGACGTTCAAAAGCCCACATAATATTAGGTGCAAATCTACGAATGACCATCAAATGTGTCTCGATATATTTCCAATATATTCCCGCATCGTACAAATCCACGTGATATTTCTTGAGAAATGAATGAAAACATTACTGTCAATGAAATTGAAAATAAAATACCCGGATTTGCCGCAAAATGTAGCAAAATTAACTGCAGTGAATATATAACCTCCCTGGAGGAGAAGATAGAAAGAGACGGAGACGATTGAAAATATTTAATTTATTCACCTGACATAAAAGTGACTGAGGGGGGAAAATATATCATTGGAAATTGAAGAGCAAAATATGTAAAAACTTGGAAATTTGGACATCTGCAGCTCCACGATAAAAGTCCACGTCATATTAATCGGTGCACTGATACAGAACATGTCTGGTCTTTGGGGAAAGTCTACTTCTCATCATTGGATAGATCAAGAAAATAACATAGAAAGGTTACAGTGCAGCTTACATGCTTTACACGTAATACAAGTAATCTCAGCCTACAAGATAAGAAGTGATATTGTTTTAATGATTTTCTCTTCATCTACTTCTTTCACGCCTACATGAAGTATTTGGCTGCAGCATAGTTGTAGCACACAAATTCCTCACTTCCTCACTTTGTGCAGTGCCTCTAGAAATACTTGTTTTGAAGAAGAGCCCTTAAAGTTTCTAATATAATTATCTATCACTTCACAGCCACAGACAAATGAGTTCAACAGAGAGGTGGCTTTATTTCCCTGAGGAGCTGTCTCTCTCCTACCTACTTCTTCCAAGACTATCTTGCAGCAACCTGAATTAACAAACACACAGTGTAATAGGGTCCATTTATATTCCAACACACACTCCACTCAGTCGGGCTTTTTCTGCATCTCCGGAAAAAAGAAAGTTTTTACCTTGAGTTATCATGACTCCAAATTCATCCCTGAGTTGAATAATAGGGCAGGGACACAGGCAGTGGACAGTGTGTAGTTCACAGTGCCTACTCGTAGGTTGGCAAGGGCACCATCTGGCCTGCTTTGGTCCAGTGGCTTCTAGCTGGTGATGGCAAGGAGCCATTGGGCACCTGAGTAGTGGTGGCACAGCAGGGCCGACTGGTCCTCCAGCTGGCTCCTAAATGTCCAATTTTCCATGGCAGTGTTGAACTCTCTGCAACAGATGCCTGGACCCACAGGGAGGCCACTTCACTGCCTGTCCTATATTCACTGTTAATGACCCCTAGTTTCTTTATGATTGTGGCTGGTTTATCAAAGCGAAAAAGACAAGTTTGACTTTAAAACTGATGCAAATGCAGAACGACAAGCAACATTTTTGCTTCATGACAGTTATTCTTCAAATGCCACTTATTGGTTTGCAAAATCCACTCAGCTGTGAAACAGATCTGTGTGTGAGATTGATTTTTTTTGGTCAAACAGAGAACAGGAGCATGCAATTACTAAAAATGATTCATTTGCATGTTTTCTGACACGGAATAAGCATATGCATTATATGGGCATGTGTTGCGTAAAACATCACTTCACTCTACAGATTATTTATATATATATATGTCACTCTAGTGCAATATAAGCTGTTTTCTGTTTGTCACAGCTATTTGCAGGAACATAAGGATCCTCAGCCGAAACGAGAGAGGAAGTCACTTTGACTTGTCACTTGTCAGTATGAACACAAACACCCAGACAGGTACAAATGTTCTCCAGTCCCACGGTGCGTAGTGCTCTGTGTTCCAAATTCAACTGTAGCTGCAGCTAAAAATGTCCATGATCACCATTAAAAAGACATTCACAGTACTGTACTCTATTAGGTAGACTGTCAGAAATAATTTCACCGACTGCAATCAATCACTTTTATTGGTTTTCCTCCTTTAAATTATTAAGTTATCAATTTGTGATGAATGCCGGCTGTTTCCTGAGCAGGACAGGCTCTGTCTATTTGACCCTTATATCATGTTTTGTGAGATGTTTGAAGAAATATTATTTTACATTTTTAGACAGATTGAACAGTGACTAATAATTGAAAATTAATATTTGCTTTTGAAACTGAATCTGAAACTGAAAAATTTGATTAGTGTCCCCTTGTTTGATTTTATACTTTAATGAATACAAATGTCGTTTTTTTTAAAAATATTCTGCACATTGACATAAAGTGTAGCTTTTCATTATTTCACATTCCTCACATTCCTCATTTTCAGACCGAGATAAGATATGTCGAATTCCAGTAGATATCTTTTATATTTTAATTACCAGCTCCTGTCTGGAGAGTCTTGGAGCTGCTGGGAATGACTGAATTGGTAAATTTCACAGGATCTCTCAGAGTCACAGAGCTGTCGGCACAGAAAGACATGACACACTGATCTAATTGGAGGGACAGTAGATGGAAGACAGTAGAGGTTCCAGTTGACTTGTAGCTGTGGATTTCCTGCTTTATATTTAACTGTACATGGAATATTAGCTATCAGATTTTTCCAAACTCTTAAGAGCAAATTAAATGTTTGGAAAATGCCTCCAGAGAGTTTGAACCAAGATGCCATCCATCTATAATTCTACCAACACAAATGTATCCACAGCGGTGAGGAAGTAGTCAATACACCTAACCAACGTTTCTGCAACATGGATTTGGATGTGCGCTCTCCATTACTGCACGGTCCGCAGAAAATCAATATCTCATTTCTCATCCCAACGGCAGACTTGGAGGACGCCTCGGCTACAGCTAATACTCTCCAACAATGAGATATACAGTGTTTTCCCGAACAAACAACAACCACCAGAGGCCTCAGGTGCTCGTACAGCTGCTTGGTTTTCACACAGTAGGTCATTTGTTTTGTATTTATTTTTAAAAGAATAAAGGTGAGGCCAAACATACAGCGAGTGACCAGGCAGGGTTCAGTGTTGTGGATGTAATTACACCGCCCAGGATACGTGCCTACTGATGATGGACTTGTGCAGGCATTTCTCAGGACAGGGAAAACCCACTGGATACAATTATGGATGTTAAACTTGTTAGAGATTTTATACAATTGACCGCCGGTCTGTCTTAAAAATCGCTACAAAACCTGAACCGGACCTTGAACATTAAGCTAGAAGGAACCGTTCCTTCACAGTATTTTCTACTTTCTATCACTTCATCCACTTTTACATTTCAAGGCAAAATGTCTTGCATTGTTCCAGTCCGTTGACGCTCGTCACATCTTCTGCTAGAGTGACTTTGTTACGGCTGCGTAAAATTGATTCTGAATTATTTGTTTGCCCTTTCCCATATTTTTCAAAGAGAACAACCCTTTTGGCAGTCTTTTTCTTTTCGTATTCTCTTTGTTGTCCATTTTGGAGAAGCTAACCCAATCTGACAATAAAATTGTCGTGTGATAACTTGGGTGATGTGTTGCCATGGTAACTGAAGAGCGTACATGTTGTATAATGAGAGTATCTATCATGAAATTCTTAATCTAAACACTAAGATAAAAGAACACCAAGAGGCTTTAGGCTACGCTCCTAAATGAAGCCCTCAGCTTAGGGAAATTATTTCCTTAAGTGTCAAACTTGTGCTTAGAACTGAAAGTAGTTAATGCAACGTTGCAGTGAAACTAAATGCAAACATCAGCATGCACACATGTTTAGCTTTGCATATCTATCTCTATCCAACTTTCATTTCACTCAAATCCAGGAAGTTAATAACAATCCGTAAAATAGTCAAAAACAAGAGGACTATGCATGTCAGCAACATTTTACGGTAATCCATTTAATAATTGATGATATATTTAAGTCTGGACTGCAGTGATTCATCCACTGACTCAATGACCTTGCATCAAAAAGCATATAAAGTAAGGAATACTTGATGTAATTTTCTGTTGAAGGGAATATCTCTCCTCCTTTTCGATTATTTTATAACCCTCGGAGGTTCCCGATCAAATGGTGTCAAGTTTTGCATCCTCATGCATTTTGATTCAATCTATAATTGATTTACATGTACACACGTCCTGTAAACAAATAGTGCCTGGGAGCAAAACATTCAAATTGTCTCCCACTGGCATAAATCAAATAGCAGACAGGCCCTTTGCAGGAGTCATAGCAATCTGAGGCAGGTGTCATGCGTATGCACGATACAGTCTCAAGTGTCCTTTTGAAGATAGTATCATTATTTCTTATATCGCCCATATTAATTGGGTCAGCAGCTACAAGAAGCTTGACCCGGAGACGTTGCTTGGCAACTGTCTCCCAAGCATATAGAAAAACATAAACTAGATATTTTCTCACTGGCAATAATATTTTGCGCTAAGCAACCGTGTTAAGAAATATTCTGATATAGCGGTAACAATGAAATGGAATAAAACAGGAGCATATCACAAATGTATTAATTTATTGGCAACACGAGGTTAAATGGACATACGGTACACTGAGCATACATGAAAAGCATTTTCCTTCTACTTTAAAAATGCGCACACAAACAGGAACTGATACAAAGTGTCAGCTGAGTATCAACAACATAGAGGAAACACCCCCTTTTAACCTTAAAATAATAAATTACAAACACTCTCCCTCCAGTCCAAAGAGGTTCTGCCCTTTGGTGAAACATGAATATCAAATGCCTTCATAGAGCGGTTATGCATAAAAAGATAATTACAGAACCAAGAGTTGGAAACCAATTATGCTAAATAAATTGACCCCTTCACAGAATGGCCTTTGTCATAAACAAGTGGCGTAGCAAACATCTACACACCTCACGAGCTTCCAGTGAACACAGACACAAACATGCACTATGAACTTCCATTACAGACACAAATGGACACCTCGGTCTTGTTAACGTACGCACACACACACACGCACACACGCACACACACACACACACAAAGATCTCCTACAGAGAGCTCCGATAGCAAATCAGAGCTCTCAGCAAGCCGTGCTGTTTAGCCGTCCAATCAGAGCTCCCGCTGCTGCTCGGTTTATTGGACTACAGATTAAACTGGTGAGCTGAAACCCTGAAAATGTAGAGAAATTGTTTGAAAATCATGACACAGAAACTGTAAATGTTAAATTCGGAGCGAAAAATAGATTATGTGATAGAGTATCTTATTTTATGTATTTTATTTGATTTATTTAACACAGCAAAGGTCAATATTAAATCCTTTTGCACACTCTGGACTCATCTGCTGTGAATCTACACTTTGTCAGGATTTAGCCAAGAGGATTTGCATTGTTCCCTCATCATAGGGAAATACTATAGTACATTATAGTGTATTATAATGCAGAGTGATGCAAGAGTACATAGTATTAATTCTCGGTTAACAATTCTGCTTTAAATTAATATATTTTCTGAAGCAACATTTATTCAAAATACTGTATTCTTTGGCATTTTTGGTCAAAAATATATGCAAAGTGATGCTTTATCTCTTAGCTGACAAACTGAAATGAAAAAATAAAAATACAATTAGTAATATTCAGTAGTAACAATTTCACACTTAACAAAATGAAACTAAAGAGGGAGAAACTTTTTGGACAAACAAACACAATCGCGTATCAGATCATATAAATAAGATAAATGCTGCGGGTTCGACTTTTGTTCGAAACTCGTCCGGGAAGAGAATATTTTACAGAAATAAACAAAAGTGCATTGACAAAGGTCGCAAAAGCTCTTAAAAAACGTCTAAGGTTGATCTAGTCATACAGAAGCCCTGAGCTTTGAAGCAAAAGCCACCTGCACTTCAACGGCATGCTTATGCCAAGGGCAAAGCCACCTTTTGCACTTTGTTGGTATTCAGTCCAGATGCAAGCAACCTCATAACTAGAAGGGCACTCTGAAGAATACATACCTTTGCCAAGTCCAATGAAGAAAAAAACATCTTTTTGAAAGCAGTTTTTTTGCTGTTAAAGATCTCTGCTCCAAAATATCAAGAGCTCTTGTGTACCCACTCTTAGAAAGCGGATGTCCACCAGAGCTAATGTAAATATGCAGTGTTATACTTTGTTAAACAGGTCTGCCGAAGGTTTCTTGGGTTCTTACTCGGCTCATGCTACACCCCTCCAGCCAGTTGGAGAAAATCTGCCTGGTAGGAATCTGCTTCGAGACAGACGGACAAACAGACAAAGGGTAATAACCTTCTCGGCGGAAAGTAGTCATGAGGTGGGTTGTTGGTCGCTATTTAATCTCTGCTGACTGCATTTATTTTCCTTCCAATGTTAAGTGAGGGGATATAAATAGTTCAGCAATGTGCATTGATGTTCATAATCGTATCTTTCAACTAGAATGATGCAAATTACACACTGAGCAAGAGAAGCCACAGATAATAAATTAAAATGGTTAGGTCAAATGAGGTAAGAAGTGTCCATATGCAATGAGAGCATGTGTAAGACCGATGCAGCAGACCATAAATAAGACATCTTCTTTTGTATAGACCGACAGAGTTCCGTATCTGCACGTATGAAATATCAAGGCACTACCTCACCACACTGTCACGACTGTACAAATACGCCTCTGACGTAGGCACCACAATAGTTTATCACAACAAAACAGATTTATGAAAATGCAAAAATCCAAGCAAGCACCATTCAGTTTGCATCCTGTTTTAAAAGATTTGCACATTGTCAGAACTGGTGTTGTTTTAGAGGCCTTTTAAAAAGAGTTTTTACAAAAATAGATTAGAAAAAGAAGATGCGGTAGCCGTCGGGAGCGGCCGGGTTCGGTGATCAGTTTGTCCTCGTCTTGAATCGCAGGAACGGTTGTGTTCAACATCCAAAAATTCAAGATCTGTCAGAGTTTTTTTTTTTAGTTCACAAGGTCATGGAGATAGTTTATTGACATCAAAAGAGACTTCTGGTTCCTCCTGCGAAACACTGTCAATCACGATGCTCGGATGTGTCTCTTGGGTTTCCATGGAAATAGTCGAGTTAGTCGAGGGTGTCGCTCCGAAGTTTGGTCCGTCCACAGAGAGAAGCATGGGCGCCCCCGATCGTTTCAGACTATCGGTCATGGTCATATGCATTTCCTCTGGCGTCACACCCATTTCCTTGCTGTACTCCGAAGGCGATTTCCTCTTTATCCTCTCGTAGTTGTTATCCTGACTTTCCGTGAAGGTCTCGCTCTCCTGAAATCGCCCGAACAGCCAGATGAAGAAACCAAAGAGGACGAACGCCGCCAGGCTCGGGATGAAAGCTAGGCACTTGACATCCAGGCTGGCCCCGACGTAGCGGCTGTGGAGAAACATATCCTGATCCACGTAGGTCACGTTGGTGCAGGGATCTATGTTGGTCGAGCGCCACTCGTAGGTTAGCGTGCTGTGGTTGAAGTTCCTGAGTGTGTCCGGCTCCTCCACTGTGAAGATCTTCTCACCAGGCCCGACGTACTGACCGTACTCGTAGGGTTTGTAGAATATCTGGTTCTTCCACATGTTCAGGTCCAAAATCAGCACGAGGAAGATGATACCGTAGTTGAACCACTTGCCTGTAAGGAGACAAGTGGCGTCTATTAGATTTCACTTTGTCTTGTACCGATAAGCAACGGAAAAAACATGCATGAACTGTTTGGATAATTTAACAGACAAGCTGAGTAATGTACTATGTAAGTGTATTCCAAACAAGATTTAGAGGGCAGAGTCAGACAAGACAGAGAAGCTGTCACATTCATTTATCAAACGTTCTCCCTTTGCATTTAGCTCATGCTCAAGCAGGTGCTAGTCCCTTTACAGTATCTTCTAACAAGATCACCACATTACCATGCGACAGCCATCTCCCCAGGTTGACTGATAGCAGACAGATGTCTCCCCGGGTATACGTGACGCCACTCCCTTCCTCTCCCCGAGATACAGTACGCTGTTAATAAGCTTTTAGTTAAACCAATCACGTCGAGTCGGCACCATTTCCATAATGCTTAATGGATATGCAATGCATTAGGGTTAATGACCTTTACAGAATCACTGAATGTTTGAACAGCTAAACATTTTGCACGGGGGCATCGTTTTTTGTTTTTTTTTGCCTTCTCACGACTGTTGTGAGTCACTGTGTGCACGCGGCAGAACCAAATGGGAAATATACTCGCTCACTGAGAATATTAAGACGAGGAGATGTGAGAGATGACGAGAGACGCGTCTCGCACCGCCGGAAAAACATAAGGAACAGGAAGCAGAGTTGCAGCAGGGGGAGGCACCTTTGTGCTACATCAGCTACACATTATTATGAATGGTTGCTGTGGTTTAACCATCCAGCTCTGCCATTCATGGAGGGGAAATAAAAACTACAGAAGCCGCAGCATTGTCAGAATACATTCAGAAGTTCTGTCTTCAGATGGACATTTTGATTTCTTTGTATTAATTGTTGACGTCCTGGAGTGTTTAAACTGACATGAACTCCCTGTGAAAAAATATTTACATGAGCCTGTAGTTCGTCTGCAGCCGCCCGTACCTGTGATATGAATGTGGTACTCCTCTTTAAAGATTCGCTTGCAGAGAGGAAGCTTGACCTTCACATGTGTGGTCGACATTCCAGGTAGATTCATATCCAGGTCGCCCATGAACTGAGGGAACTCCCAGTCCTGAACAGCACGAACACACAGGAGGACACACGCCCACACATAGAGTTGGTTTTACTGCAACAGTAAATAAGATATAGAAAGCAAAATACAATATAAAACTGGCAAGGTAGATTGTTGCACATACAAATGTTGGAATTGCACAAATTGCACTAAAAACAAACCCCTATAATATACATTTAAACGTTTTGGGTGCCCCACAAAGCACATCAGACCCCACATGTATCCTACAGGGTCTCAGAGTCATATAAACATGGCATCTCATTGGGCGCTGAGACAAAAAATGTTGGACATACATAAAGAAATATATTAATAAATGGCAAGAATAATTAGAAACCATGTGATTTCTTGATTGAAGTTTTGTTTCTTTTCTCAGATTTTTTTGGACAAATTTAAATAGGCAACTGTGGCGTGTTCTTTACAATGAATGTAATATGTCTGTTGAATTGTACATTTATAAGAGGTCCCTTTGAAACACCTGGTGATGGAGATAAGAAACATTTATTTTTATGGACTCAAAAGGCAAAAATAATTGTTGTCCCATTATTCAGTTTTTTCAATTATATCAATAAACCTGCACATTAAAAATAGCACATAATTAAAGATGTAAACAGATTAAACAAATGAATATGACTCACAGAGACTGATGGAGAGAGGAAAATTAAAATTTAAAAATAGTTTCTGTCTACTGAGCCGGCTTAATCACCTCGAGAAGTTGCTTTTGTCAACTCAATTACTTGAAAAGTAAAAGGCAAATGTTTTTTTTTTTTCAGTTTAGCTACATTTCTCATCAGTTCCCATTAATTACACAAAGAACGTTGCTCCATGGACTTAACACCACATGTTTATATGTGTTGGTAATTCCTTGACAATGTCAATGCGCAGTACAACAGCTTGGTGATCTCCCTCTAGATATAATTAAGTATTTCACTCTTCTTTCATCGCTGTGGGATCTGCGTCTATGGGACTAACAGGAAGAAGAGACTCTGGATCCAATAAGCATATAGTGAATCTAAACAAGCGCTCCGTGCAAATAGGGAAAGAAGGGGGAAACGTAGCTGATGTGAAAAAGACTCAGGAGACTCCGGATCACATGTTTAACTTCACTCTGTGCTCATGTGATCCGGAGTCTCCCATGCCAATAACTATGAAGAGGAGAACAGCTTGGTGATGCCCTCTAGATATTAATTAAGTCCTCCACTCTTTCTTCATGGCTGCAGTATCTGTTGCTATAGCACTAACAGGCATGGCATTTAAACACTTCCCTGCAGCAAAAATAATGAGCCTCTATGACAAAGATTGGAGCAGTAAAGTTGCAGGTCGTATTAGTACATCAACCCATATGTGATTGTGTATGTGCACGTGCACAAAGGACGTAGACATCCGACATTCAGCAGGAAATTAAGCTGCATAATTAGACACACAATTATAAAAAAAGTAAAAAACCAAGCTTGGAGGCAAATCAAGACAGGTCATTAAATGGGGCATTAATTAGTTTGAGAACAACAACAACAACAACCATCTTTTCACATGGAGGATTAACTCTAGATTATAGATTAACTACAGCAGCCTGTGCTCCAAGATGGAGGTGCATGAAGCTATTATGAGGGCTGTGGCGGATGAAATGTTATTGATGAACTCAGGTGGAATACACTGACGGCTGCCAGTGCTCGGGCCCCGTAAGGTCACATGCTAACGCAACTCATAAATAAGTGTAGTAAATTGTTGTGCACTGCGCAGAAAATGAGAAGAGCATGTCGTATACAGATCGATGGGAGTTTACCGCCAAGTAAAAGAGAGAAGGAGTTACGGGGCCTCGCCAGCTTGGGTGGTCGAAAGGTCAACATAGGGAGCGCTTGCTACGAACAGCTCGGTGTTTTCAATACCAGCACTCGTATCATGACAGCCTATGGCAAACTCTTCTTTCTCAACACAATGTATTTTAATTTTATCTTAATATTCATTACAAATTACCTTCAGAGTGCAGAGACTTGTGTGATAGATGTAATTTAATTTATAGTTACGTAATGCAGATTATGCCAGGTCATACATGACGGACTAGCACAGGCAAGAATTGTGCGTTCCTGTTGGTAAGTATTGATTTATACTGTTCTTTTTCACTTTTTAAACTCAAGAACCTTCACCGATGATAATTTATAGTCAGCTTACCTGACAGCGGGGCGACCCTGTGGGTTATAGGTCGACCCGCCCTTTACTCAAGTGAGCACTTCATGTCACATCAGGTCTGTGGCTCGAAATGGGAGGCGATGCAATCAGGAAGCTGTTAAAAACTGGTCTCAGCAAGGCAGCAGTGGCTGCGTAATAAGATGTTTTCTTACTGTTTACTGAGTAGTTTATATATATATTTATCTGCATAATTACACTTATTGTGTAAATGAATACAAAAAATGCCACAGTGAGAAGTAATTACTGGCCGGAACAGCCTGAAGCTCCCCCGGAAAGTCTGAATCGTTTCAATAAATAAGTCTAGAAATCACTTTTAGGGGTACAATTGTTCTAATACGTATTAGCATGGGAATTATATGCCAGATTTCTGTGTAGTGGTGCATTTGCAACATTAGAAGATGTTCTCCCACGTAATAGCTGCCTCCCAGTTATTACCATAATCATCAGTGCAGAAATACATTTGGGGGATACCAAATATTAGTCTTCAAGCCCTCTAACAGCAAACAACAAGGCTGTGTTGAATTAGGCTCGGACTCAAACAACGCACATGATCTGCCTGTACTTTTGGTTCCCTGGGCCAGTGGTGAGGAACAAAATGTACTTCACCTCTCTGTCTTCTTCTCAGTACAGTTGTGTTGTTGTTTTTTTTTTCCCAAACACATCTGAATATTCATGAAGCCACTGACACAGGCTTTATTGATATACACCCTCCTCTGGGAGTACATTGGGTGGGAAAAACAGGAGGGAAAAAGAAAGTGAGAAAAACTCCCATCTTGTGAGTCATCATTAAAAAAATAAACTAGACACACACAGGAGTGAGGAGGAAAGGGTGAGTCCATGGCGGACATGTGGGAAAGAGAGATGGAGGAACTGAAGGGTAGAACATGTAAAGGGAGGAACAACAGTCTGTCTGTCTCTCTCTCCAAATATATATTAAATATATATATATATATATATATATACACAGTATAGGTGTATACATATACACATGTGTGTGTGTCTGCATCTTTGTGTGTGTGTGTGTGTGCGCATTCATTTGTGTCCATGCCAACTTAGAGTGATCAAACACACCACTCGCAGCTCTATGCTGCAGTGCCCCATTGATGAACAGTGTGGGGAGGGGAGGAGGGGGAACTGGCAAGATGGGTAGCAGAATAAGCCAAGAGACGTCCCAGCTCCTGTTTTTTAATTGGCCACAAGGGAGCGGTCTACCTGCATGACAATGAGAAGGTCGAAGACTAAGATGAAGGAGGCCAGGAAGGCTCTGGAGACCTCATCGCTGGGCAGGAAGCCTCGGTTCAGGTTGTCCCAGCTGATCCAGTCGGTACTGATGACCAGAACCACCACCGACGTCAGAGTGATGAGCACCGTCCTGCAGGAGTTTAGAGGAGAGGAGGAAAAATGAGGCAGGGAAAGGGAGACACAGAGCGGCTAGAAGATTAATGAATGATAAACAATAGGAAGGTACCAGACCCTGAAAGAAAGAAAAATGTAAATGTGTTTGAAAATTTTAAAAAAAGACAAGGTGCATAGTTAATATTTGGCTTGGAAGACGAGCAGCTCACACCATCAAAAGCAAGAAAGATTGATGAAGCATTTTTCTATTTTTCTCTTTTCGCACACTCAATAATGTATGGAACAACAGTTTTACTTGGATTTGAAAAATGGCAACAGCTAAAGCTTCTGGGAAGAAGAATGGGCAGGAGACAACGGTGGCGACAATTCAATTCCAAACCCTCCTGCATACATATTTCAATATATTTCCATATTTAACATGTGCCAAAATATTTATTTACCTTCATGCAGCGATAGCTGTGTTTTCTCTGTTTGCCTTCACACTGTCTGAATACTGTTTATGTCATATTGCTGTAATTCTGCATTCACTGTTCACTGGGAAATTTCCCAGCCATGTGAGGAGAGGCACATAGACAGCGGCTAGTATAATTTTCCGCTGTGTATTTTGTCTCAATGTCACCCAGTGATTACTCGGCTGTTGTGAGTATTCTCACAACACACATAGGCTGGCTGCATTGCAGATAGAGGATGCCAGCTCTTATCCCATTTCAACAGTTAGGGAGATACATTATGGAGCATTTTATCACTCCCTGATGGGATTCTTTCCCCTACATGGCCACCTTTTACCATGACCCTTCAGTGCATATCGACAGGATATATCCCCCAATACAAAAGCTTGTCAAATAAGGCATTGATTGTGACAGTGCAAGTCATCCATCAGTAAAATGAAGGGCTGCAGAACAGGTTGCAGAAATTTGCTTGCATTTGAATCACAGGTAGAACATAGACGGAAGTTTCAGAAATCTGTCGTGAGCTCATTCGGTGTACATGCAACTGTTCCTTCTGCTCCACATGATGTCTGAGGTCCTTCACTTCTCACTTTGACCCTAAAATGTACCACTGGAGAGGCAGTCGCATGTCGTATTTTGACTGACAGCACTGAGCCACTTTGGTGAATGAAGACCACAGGGACCGTCGGCTGCTGCTGTAACACATCTAAAGCGGGAGCCTCTCTGCTCTCTAGTAATGGGCATATCAGACATGGTTTGCAGCATTTGTTTAGCAGTTATTTAAGGGTCACACCTTGTGGTACAAGAACTAAAAGGCAGGACTATGGTTTGCCCCGTGACCTTGCTGTGTCAATTGATTTTCACCCTGTTCCAATTAAAAGGTGGTGACACTGAGTGAGGGAGATTAACACAGCTATTGACTGCTTGTAACCCTGCAATGGGCTGCAGAGACTACATAAGAGACGCAGATATATGCATGTATACACACGGCAAGAGAGGAATTTATAATACATTTAGTGAGGTAATAGGTAAAGAAATTACAGAAACATAAAATACGTGCAGGTTCAAAGACAGACAACAACATACCAGAAGAGAACAATCCTGTTGTTCCCTTGTTTCCAGAACCTCCTGGCAGCTTTGCCCCAATCTGGGTAGTGTTGATCCTGAAGCATCATATCTGTCACCTGCAGAAACCATTTGAAACAAAACAACCGTTTAATTTAGAAAATAGACACAAATGTCAAGCCCTGCGCCGCCCAAAGGTAAGAAAATCAACTGTACGGCATCTTTAAAGCTCGCTAATCGTATTTGTTTACAACAAGCTGAGAGCGCTGACTTCCCGGAGTATTAGCTGGTTGCCTGGCAACATCGCAGTACAAAACAAGACACCAGACTTTGAGAGAAAGTCAAGCGAATTGTTTCCACCTGCTTTCAGTCTTTGTGCTAAGGTGTGTGATGGCTGAAGTACCATGTTTAATATTCAGACATGATAATGGTATCAATCTTGTCATCACACTCAAGGCAAGAAAGCAGCACAATTTCCTGAAATGCTGAACTATCCTGCAGTCTGCACTCACCAAGTGTATTTCTTTTGAATCATGCAGTTACTCCTGTGCCTTTAATGCATCCATCAGTTGGTGATAATGCATTGTCGTTAAAAGCAACTAACTGTAGGTTTCTTCTGCGGTTGCAGAGTTCCACCCGGGAGCACTTCACACTTCAGCATTCAGATTCACACACTCTTTGTGTGGAACAGTTGCAGAGGCAAGGTCAATTCATCAATAAAGTGCTGTGCTGCAGATACTGTAGCAAACGTTGTAAAAAGGGTTTGAATCAGGCAATCAGTGAGATTTCTCTGGCATTGCAGCATTACAGAAACAGACCTTTCGTGTCCGCTCAAGCTACTGAAGAGACACGCTGTAAATCGGAGACACAGAGGTCATCTTCAAAGTGCTTTGCTGAATTAAGTGAATATAAAAAAAAAAAACCTTGAGAGCAAATGTCTGGAATCAGCACTTTGCCTCGGCCTAACAGTCTCCCTCCTGCAACATGTCTCTTCCTCCCCGATTCACCTTCTCACTCCTTACATTTCCCTTTTCCCCTTCACCTGTTTCTTACTCCTTACAACCCTGCTCCTCCTCCTCTTGTCCAGTCTCTCCTTCCACCCTGTCTCTCTCTGCAGTATGCACCCTAGAATACTAATGTGACCGGTGAGGGAGCTTGTCAAGTTGCATGCTGGTGTCAGAGCCCCACCCCTCCCATTACAGGTAGTCCACTCCCGACGGAGCTCTCCCCCCTCTCTTTGTGTTGACAAATGAACAAAGGTAGCTTTCTCCTCTAATACACTCTGTGCATCCCTTGTTTCAGCCGACCGTCCTTATATCAAGTCAAATACTCTCAGGATTTGGCAGCAGATTGAACTGGGTGGAGGGCAGTGACTGTGCATGAAAATGGCAGGAGGGATGCATTGGACCTCGGAATTAGATGTTTGCTACACCGCAAGGGAGATTGTATACGGTCACAGACTTAATATGCACTTTATGTATGTTATATGAAAACATGGCTGAACCTGCAGCCCTCTAGTTGTAATGTCTCATAGACGGAGGTATGTTAATGTCATTGAATTGCTTATAGTAAAAGGTCCACAGTCACGTGGGCTTCAGAAAAAACCTGAGGGAAAGTAGTTAGCGTCTTTCATCGCATTGCATATAAAAGAAGAAAAGCATGAAGCGATGACGGCCAAGGACTTGCAGTCGACAGAGATGCTTGTAAGGAGCAGGACGGGACAGCCTGCTGCAATTCAAGACACACACCGGGTAATGACCACAGCCATGCTGTTGAATCAGCTGTCTTCTTTTATGTTCACAGATAAAGTTAGAATCGACAGAGTTGTCCTCAACGCTGCCACACAGCCCCGGTTTGCTGTAGATTAATGGATAATCCCAATCCCGCCCCCTTTGCATAGAGCCTCATGTATGACTCATAGGTACCACAGTTGGTGCAGTATCGAACGAGAACAATTCGGCAGTGACCCGGAGTTACTGGCTGCAGCATAACGACGGGGCAACTGTGCATCAAATCAGGTAAAAGTGTTGCCACTGACAGGCTCATACTGTCATTATCGGGGTCTGATAACATCATAAAAAGACACAAATGGAATGAAAAGAGACCCGCTGTTTACTATTATGTAGCAGAGAGGAAGCAGCAAACCCAGAACAACCAAAAAATGACACGGTAGCCTATTCATCTAGAAAACACTTAACATCTTTAAGTATGAAAGAATGTATTTTTTAGTAGTGCTAGTACTTGTTGGATATGCAATAGTCATTTCTTAAAATGTATTCAGCTCACAATTTGTATATCGGTTAACTGTGGGACCCTAAAGTGTAGCAGAGGACATTCTTAAGCTTTGACAAATAAATTATACTTCATTAAAAATTAAATAAGATGATCGTGGTGAATACCGTGAATATCTGTAACCAACCCTGTCAGTCCATCGGTACTGTAGAGCTACGTCCCCTCTGGAAAGGCCTTCCCAGATTTTGCTTTGCTGTGTTTTTTATACACAATATTCATATTAGTGATGTAAAATTCAGCCCGTCGTCTTGTAAATCTGCAGTTATTATGTAACAAATTTAGAATCTCACCATCCAAGCAGTCACAAAGTCTCCCATCCACGTCCCCACTGCAGCAATCTTCATGAAGCTCTCATTCCTGATGCCCATGTACTCTGTCACCATGTGAGGCCTGCAAGAAAATAAGACAGAAAAGAAAATTGCAAAAAAAATGTGCAGTTTATGTTATGAGTGTTGGTAAAGGCAGGAGGAAATGGAAGGGAGGTAAGAGGAGGGGGGAGTCAGCGGAGGGCGAAAGATGAAATGGTCAGTGACACTAAGTATCATGATGCTAGCTGTCAGAGCCAATCAATATCAATCCAATCCTGCGAAAACAATGAGTGATGGCTCTACCTTCCGAAAAGCCCGGAGGATTGTAAGCAATGTACGCCAGCACAGCGGAATTGATGCTGTAGCGCTGCTTTCATTTGGTCCTGTAAGTATTTGGCAAATGATCCATTTGTTTGGCAAATTTGAGTCTAGTTCATTTCAAACCAACACTGACACTGCAATGAGATCCTTGCGCTGGCTGTGAGTGAGTACAGGAGTTCAACCGAGCGCAGGCCAAGACACCACATTAGAGAAACAATCTGATATGCAACAGTAAAGGAGAACTGATAAGAAATGACGTGTTTTCTTTGGAGTCCTGGTTACACCTTCATGTCTGTACAGCAAGTGAAGATGAGAAGGTTTTATTCGCGCCCCACAAAATCCACCCCCCAACACACACCCACACCATCTCACTCCATTTTCTCCAGGTAATAGCACAGGGAGGGGGGGGGGGGGGTAAAAGTGGGTCAGTCTCCTCCTATATGGGACTTGTTCTGGTGAGGGAGGAGAACAGAGGGGAGCAAGGACTGTTTGATCTCCTGGCAGCCAGTGGCTGAGTGGAGCAGGTGGGCGCCCATCACCTCCCCCCTCCAGCCTCCTCGCAACCCCCCACAGGTCACACTCATGAATATAATAGATGGCGATGGATAGGACTCTGGCTGTGCTTTCAAGGGGTTGCATTTGAAGTCAATGGCTCCATTCGTCTTTGTTTTCCCTGGTCATTTTCCGGCCGCCAGCAAACACCAATAACAATGTTTTCTGTCGCACAGAGGGTTCCGGGAAAAATCTCGGATGCAACCTTGCTGATGAATAGTTCATCTCCTATACGCGTTTCCCCCCTTGATGGTTAATTGTCATGTCATCTTTCAGCTGATGACATTTAGAGTTTCACTCGGCGTGCTGTTAATTGTGAAAATGAGCTGACAAGTCTAAACAAGGTGTTGAAAAGCAGCAGACTATAATCCCTTCGAGCTATTAGCTAACGTAGCACTCTTAATAGGTGTTCATTTTTAATTAGAGCTTATGGCTCGTGCCGTGTCACGTTATGCATGAGCCTAGAACTGAAAAGCACACAGGCAATACAGAACAAACATGATTAATTGGGGAAAGCCAGTAACCCAAAATGCCAAACGTTTTCAACTACCCGTTAACAGATACCCTTCCCCGGAAGGGAACGTCATAAATCACATGTCATCAAGGCAGCATGCATTTAACAGATTTGACAGGGTTTTATTGACGGAAACGTGCAGTACCACGAGTGACGTACTGCCTCGCCGAAGACAGCATGTAAAACTGCCTTGATTGGAGTGGCGATTTATATCTGCATTAAGTCAGTTAGACATGCATGGGCTCGGCACCGCTCCAGTTACCAAGGAGATCCCATTGGGAGTGATTTACCCGCTACAAAATTCTAATCGATACTTCTGGAAATGCTGTCTGGCACATGCCTGCCTTTAAATCTAAAAAACGACCCTGCACCAACCCCTTGCCCTTCTCACATATTTAATTGAGCAGCCCCTCCGTTGAAAGAGAGTTTTTTTGTCTTTTTTTTTTTTTTTTTTTGCAAAGCACCTATGATAAGTTTTGGGACGCTTCGCACAGTATGAACAGAGGCAGAACTCTGACTTATTCATGCTGGCTGAAAATTTAATGGCCTTTAGAGCCGGTTGGCCTAATGAGAGAATTCAGTGCAGTGGAACATCAGTACAGTAGCACCATGAATAATCAGCCCCAAAATGGCTTCCGTGGTTTAATCGCAGAGCCAGTGGCTGTGGCGGTGCCAGCACTGCCGGCTCAGTCAGCTTTGACCCTCTGTGGAATGTTATCAGGTTTACCACACTTGTTCTGTCATAATATTCAAGGACATTGCAAAGGCTCTCAAAGTCTTGTTCCCTGGACAAAAAGTACAATTATGCGCTATAGAGGATACACAGTTAAAGACTTTGTAGTTTGCCTTGTTTGACATTTACCACTGAAAGACTTTTAATCTTAACATTAAAGGGGTCACCTGCAAGATCATTTGCAGAATTTTTTTTGTATTCTCACATCAATTGAAGTTTCAATTGGCTTTATTGGATTTTTTGTCAAAGGCACAATTCAAGGATCTCCAAACCCCTTGGACGCCCTAACAAATAAGGACCTAAAATAGTATTATGAGAGAGGTTTCACCAACCTGAATAAGCAAATACCCTGTTTTTTAATACTTTCATTTCCTCTCCGCTGACGTACAACCCTTCATAACACGATTTAAAAACTGTCTGTCAGACAGCCAGTGATTCTGTGACCGTGGCATCTGAGTGACCTCTCCTGCCCTGTAAAGGCTGGACTCATTCAGAACATTAATTTGCTACCTTGGCGGGCTCCACATTGAAATGCATTGCCTGTCGCCTCCCCTGTGCACTACAGTTCCTAATGTGGTATTTACAGTATACAACTCTGAGCCGCAAGTAGTTACCAGGGAGAATAAAACCTTCAATACGGACACTCATCACGATTGTGAAGCCGTCTCCCAAGGCAACTTGCAACTTCAATCTCAATTCATCATTCAGCACAGAATCAGACCGCTGTTGTATTAAACTGACTTCAGATTGAGTCCTTCAGCCATTATCATTCCCCTGGCTCAAGAGGCGCGGACGAATATATTCTTTTTTTCAATTTTGAAATACTTTATTTATGCCCCAAGGGAAATCTTTTTCTTTGAATTGACCCATCCTTCGGTAGTGAACACACAGTGTACACACACACACACACACACACACCGGAGCAGTGGGCAGCCAGCTAATTAGCGGCACACGGAGAGCAGTTGGGGGGTTACCTGCCTTGCCAAAGGGCACTTTGGTTGAGCGAGGGCAAATAACTTTTTCTTTCACCAACCCGCCCATATTTTCCTGCCGGTCCAGGGGATTTAACCAAGACCGAATTTCTCTAATGTGGAGGAGTCAAAGATACACTCATCCCAAATAAGACCAGAACCTGAGTTCAGCTCTATCGGGGGAGTGAAGACTGGAGTATAACTCTTGCCCCAGAGAGGATAAATGTTGGGCAGGACATCATACACTGTTTGGACCATGAACTTCATCTGCTGGGGTTCCACCTGCCTGATGTCAGACCAGCTAATCTTCCGCTACAGCGCAACCTCCCACCTAGTCCCTGGTCCCTGCGGTCGCATGCCCTTTCTCCTCGACTTCCTGCCCACACCTCCTCCTGGATCAGGCGACACCTGTCCTTGACATGGACCTTGTCATTGCAGGGTTGTGGGATGGCTCCCAGCCCTGCCCTTGTGGTATGATACCATGTTAGTAGATCCCAGCCTTGAACCTAACGGTTAAGCCAGACTTGCCTACAGCGGTAAGCCAAATCTCAAGCTCCTTCATGGTTGCTTGGATTGCGGTTGCATCCCTGAAGCTGCTGTCAAAGACCTCGCCCGGGATCTTGATTTATCTCTCAGTGGTAGATGGGATCGCAACGCTATCCAAAACGAAGAAAACCTGTCCAACACGTGCCCTCACTGGCCCTGGATCAGGTTGTTTTGCCACGAGATCAGCTTTTCCAGACACTGTTGTGGTGACCGTATGGTCGTCCTTTAGGCTCTGATTGGGGGGCTGCTGTACGCCAGACTCGAACCGGGGGCTACTACCCTCCGCTTGATCACCATGTTCAGGCGAAGGACAGGTTCTTCCTCTTTTTGATTGCCTTCTCAACCCTCACATGGTTCCCTTGTGTCTTTCTCACACTTGTTTCTTTTTCCTTCATGAATTCAGTTTGAATTTCAGTCCTGTTTCTCGTGTTACTCTGTGCTGTCCACCTCCTCGTGTATTAAATTCAAGAGTGGGATATTTGGTTTTGATCTACTCCCTACAAGTACACTTCTAGTTAGATAGTTAATGAGTCATTTTTTGAGATACGGACGTAATATGCATGAGTAGGAGTGTGAAAGAGAGCAGGGGATATGATTACAAAATAGATGTGGGTGAGTGTAAGTATGAGAGCGGCAGAGTGAGAAAAGCAAAGACGGATCATTTAATGTGAGCTGAAGGACAGTTGCAAACTGCAACAGGAAAGTTAACACGAACCGTTTTGTTAAAGACTGCAGAGAATGTTTTATGTCTCATAATGAATGTTTCTGATTCGGCACTCATAATGACCTGATTTGTTTGTGCCTTCCAAAACCATTAACACTAATTTGACATTGGCTGTAACAATAAACTTGTTTTATGATCTGACAACTTTATGGTGTTTGCTGAGGTTGTGTCAAAAAGAGAGTTTAAAATAGGGACTAAGTGAAGGTTGGAAACCAGAAATTCACATCTTTGTCGGTGGTAATATTATTACTTCTTTCCTATTAGTAGTTCTTCCTTTGTCACGGTAATAATAATTTATTTTTTAATTTTCAGAATTTTTCAATGATATAACCGCGTCAGAAAATGCGTCTAATCAATAAGAAAATAATCAGAATTTCATGAATGAATTATTTTCATATTTACAGCATAACAACATCATACTGTTGGTTCAAGCCAGCAGGGGACAGAAGCAGCAGCACGTCTGTATATTGAAGCAGAAAACAGACATACTGCTCAGAATATTCTAGTCATTCGGCTCACGTGCTGCGAAAAATACTTACACACTGCAGAAAAACACAACGTCTTATAAATGTTATAATATTCCATGATTCTGTTTATGATTTCCACGTTGCAGACATCACTGGGCCCTGATGTTTGGGAACAGTTTTGGTTAGCAAAGTTCTGATTTCCATACCCTCCTGAATGTGTGGCTGCACGATAACATCCGTCCTTCGGGCTCGAGTGAGTCATAATTCATACGGTCGCAAATGAGCTTTGTCACTGGAACATAAACGATTTGGATGTTGACCCGAAGGTGAGGGCAGATAATAGAACCCATGTTTGCTTGCAAGCAACAGGAGGCTTCTACATACCACAACATACTATTTATACAGCCCCTTTAAATCCATTTGTGCATGGTATTACCCCAGCTTAGGGAGAGGCAAGCAAACAGACAGACGAGGGGGGGGTGCGCATGCATGCAGCACAAAGGATCATCGTAAACAAAGGCAAATACTCTAATATGTTCTAATCCCATTCAGGTTATCGTTGTAGTCAAATGCCACATTACTCCCTCCCTCCTTCCTCCCACTACCCAGCACCCGCTCCCATCCAGAACTCCACCCACCTTTTCTTCTATGTGTAACAATAGAAGTATAGTTTAACAGCTCCACTCTCAGAGACTCACAACAGCTTACTATTTGATCCACACACGCTCCCCTCCCTCCTTCCCTCCGCAATCACATACTCTACCACCCTCTTTCTCTAAATTAGTCACGATTAATGTGTGCGCCACGCATTGGGCTGTCTTAATTAAATAACACCATCTAATTAGGGGCTGATTTTGGCGGGTAATGGCACCGTAAGATGGCGGAATGGGATTGTGCAGCGTAACAGAACATTCATGAAGCTGTTGAACTCCCTTGGCGGTCACACTTCTCTGGTTTGAAAAGCCACCCAAACCCCCCCCCCCACCCACCCACCCACCCCATCTTCCTATCTGACGGTTACATTAAAATGCAAATAGCCCAGATGTGGATTACAGCTCCCAGTGAGACGCGACGGACTGGCTTTCTTCTTCACGTGACATAAGCCAGGTAACAGGTTTGATAGCTGTTGACCCGGACGTGGCTGTTTAAAATACTGGTTAACACACTGTAGACATCCCCGATAACAGAGTCTCTTTGTGCGAAAAGGTGATAGCTCTGATTAATTCATTTCACGCGATAAATCATGAATAAATACCTGTCATCATATATAATGTGTCTTATCGTAGATTCCTTACTGTCCTGACGGCGCGGTTCATCCCCCCGTCTTGTGGATGTTTCTAATTTAATCAAGCTCTGAAGGAACTGTTAGGTCAAAGGAAATTAAAGCATATTAATGAGGAAGGGCACAGGCAGCATGCACCATCAGGTCATGGAGACAACATGGAGACACCAACCCCCCCCTTCCTACATTATCACACATAAACTCACACTCTCCCTGCCACACACACGTGTCTCGACAGCTACCTTGGGTGAGGTGTGAGACGTGCTCCATGTGTGGTGTGTGTGTGGGATGCCCTGTCTAGCCACCAGAAGAGCGTCCCCTGCAGTGCACCATCATGGCTAGATGTCAAAGCCAGCGATATCATGCCAAAATACCTATGAACTATTGGCAGTATTAATACCTCACAGCGGCTGGTTCTTTCAGTGCAAATAAAAAGGAAAAACACCATTCATTCCCACAGAGGGGAAGCCACAATGGGATATTGTACGTTTTCTTTTGTGGTGTGGCGAACTGAAAACAACATCAGACTCGCTGTGGGGTAAGGGAGTGGATGAAGGACCAGGGGGATGATGCAAATAGGATTTGGACATAGATCAAAAGACTTAAGTTTCACTGCATCATCAGGGCTGGAGCACTTCTACTTCTCTTCCACTCGCTCCCTCTCTCAGTCTCCTCCTCCTCTCAGTCACTCTACTGCATTAATGCTACCGCAGGCCAGAGCTCATCTTCTGAGGCCGTCCTGGCACAGTGCGAATGTTGCTCTTACATGTCGGTCTTGAACAGAGATGTGAACACTAATGGTTTTTGGCAAGGACCGGGTCCTTAACGGCCCCACTGCTGGAGCAGAAAGAAAACAAGCAGAAGAGAGGTACAGGAGGGGGGTGGAGGGGGGGGACTACCAGGTGTCCCGGTTCACTGGCTTTACAACAGCACCACCTGTCTTTGCCAGCGGAGCTTTACAGCGTTGAGCAAGTGATGTCAGCGCTCAACAAAGAGAAAATTATGGATGTGTTTGCCAACTTCATTCTTTAATCCTTTTGGTTTCTACTTGTTTACATGTGGGTGACTGATAGAGCTAAAGGGCGCGTGGAATTTACATTTCGGATTGTTATTCAAAAAAGTCAGTGTTGCCAATTATTTCTCTGAAAGTAGATTCTGGATGTCATCTGACACACTCCTGACGGACGGGAAAAAGGGTACCCCCTCCTTGTCTTTGCTCTTGAGGGGAGATGAATCGTCTTTGTGACAGATTTGTGACTGAAAATGCAACTTTTCCCTGAGCAAGCAGCATTCATCGTCTCGGCGGGCCTGCCCCCCCTGCTCAGCCATTCGCTTCCTTTTCTCGGGCAGCCGAAGAGAGTGAACAAGACGGATGCCGGTGTCACTGCGCTGGCCGGAGTGACAGATGGACTGATTATATAAACTCATCCTTCTGGCCTCAGAAAAACACAACACCTTGCCTGCGAGCTATTAGCCTTCATCTGCCTTCACCTTATGGCTAGTTGATGCTTGTTGTTAAAATGGAAATGAAACATTATAAGGACGGATCCCATTACAGCCCTCGCCTCCCTCTTGACAGTCTGTACCTGAATAGACACCTGCCACACTGTTTTTTTGCAGCCCAAACAAACAAAATGGTAAATCACCATGTGGCGACCTTGTGTCTGGCTGGCTGGTTTCAAGGGCATGTTTTGCTTCCTCTAGGCTGCCACATTGCAAATGCATAAACGGATTCCTGTCATCAGCTTGATATGTGGGTGTCAAGGTCTGCAGTGCACGGTGGTTTGCAGCAGGTAAGCCAGGCAACAGGAGCAAAAACAGATTTTTGGAAATGAAGGTGTTAAATAAAAAAGGCAAGATCATGGAAGAGTAAATGTGGATTTGTAGGGTAATACTTCAAGATTAACCACCTTCTCCTTGCCTGCCTAACCTTTTATTTAAAATCCGGGCTGATTAATCAAACTGGTATTGAGTCTCTGTTCAGGCGAGACGTTTAGATCAATCACGCCATCCAAAGGGGAGCGGGGTGTCTCCAACGAATGGTGCCAGAGAATGAGGGGAAAAAGGGGCAGAGAAAGATATTGAATGCCTTACTCCATGCTCCCAGACATCAGCAGGAAGAGGTTGTAGATGTGCGAGAAGATAAAGAGGAAGAGGATGGTGCTGAAGAACATGGTCATCCAGGAGCCATGATCCTCGCGGAACATTTTCAGGCGCAGGTATCGACCTAAAGGGAGCATGACAAGGACACTGCTGTCAGTGGCGGTTCAAGCAGCGTGTCCACCTGCTAACATGTACGGCCATGAAATGGGGATGAAAGTAAATAAATTAGTCACACAGATCAATAGCTGTCCTACTCAGTCAGACACGTAACCTTTAGGCTATGAAATTAAGATTAAAGACCACTTTGAGGTGTCGCTTCCCGATCCCGGAGTAATTGTCTTTTCCTGAGGAATTTCATCAGTCACTACATCATCATCAGTCCCAACAGAAAACACACAGCGTACACTTCATTTCATGCATCCGGCGGACATCTGGCTCTGAATTGATGCTCACTTGTGTTTCATGATGTGAGTTCTGCTTGATTAGAGAAATTATGCAAACATTTGTGACCTGTGGCATTTTCTTTTATATAGTCCTGGCTTGGAATCAAATTATGGAGTAATATCTCTCTGGCAGAGCATGAGATTGATTCCGATACGGAGCCTCCTGCACAGAATACATAATCACGGCACAGCAGAACTCTTAGAGAAAACAAGGCCTGTGATACAAACGTCAGCTTGTTGCCTTGAAAAGATAACAGTTGGTTCATTTAGCTCCTGTGTGGCGTGCTATAAATATAATGACAGAACTGGTTTTAATTCTCTAGTCAGAATGAGGAGAAAAAGCATTACACAAGTAGATTATAAATCACTGAGAGAAATAATTGCAAAGCAAATGTGAGTCCTTGCCCCCCCCCCCCCCCCCCCCCCCCCCCC
>CAAKHC010008259.1:0-11984 GCA_901007825.1 Macroramphosus scolopax | reverse complement strand
AGTTGACATACAAGTGTGTGTGTGTGTGTGTGTGTGTGTGTGTGTGTGTGTGTGTGTGTGTGTGTGTGTGTGTGTGTGTGTGTGTGTGTGTGTGTGTGTGTGTAGGCATGATTAAAAAAGACTGAGTCATGAGCAGGCCTGATGAAGAGTATAGGCAGATTTCATGTCATCGTCTCCTCTCGGAACCAAACACAAGTGTGTGTTCGTGTCTTCGCACCTCCGCTATCATCCCGCATGAATCTCACGCGGGCAACGATAACATACTTCTCCCTTAAAAGAGCACACGAACACCTCCATGTGTGAGCACCTCCTGGCTGCCCTCCCTGCTTTATTTTTAGGAGGCGCTTCGTTGGTGTCGCAGCACACACCGGCGGGGCGGGTTCATCTGCACCTCAGCACGTCCTCTGACACGCGGCTGGCGGTCGCGTCAGTCAAATGTATGAACCGACACAGAGAGGGGACAAAGACGAGGTGTCCCTGTGAGTTGAGATGATGTCCAACATTTACTTCCGTCTGTTCTATTTATTTCGCAGTGCTTTTAGACCTTTGACCTTTGTTTGTTTTGGGAAAAAACAAATCCTCTCCACTTTCCTCCCCTTCAACTCAAACAAACTTCGGCCCCGTCTTTGTTTTTATCTCCAACATCTGCAGGAAGTTGACGTTAAATTTATACTATTTAACACTCAATGCCATCCATTTATAATGTTTATAAAGTCCATGGACATGTGTGCGTCTGAGTAGAGTATTGGACCAGCCTGCCCTCTGCTGGTCGCAGTGCAGCACTACAATACAGTGATAAGTATATATATTCATCCGTATTTATCCTTTTTTGTAACCTCCCCAAAAATCCTGTAAGATGCTCAGAGGGGTCACCAACATTCTAAAAACTTATGTCAACTTGTGAAAGTACAGGTACAACAACAATCCTTTTTATTTCACAGAACTATTTTTATTTTTATTTTTATGTTTAATATGCATTTTAATTTTTGTTTCAATTTGAATTTGAACTTTTTTTAATTTTGTCTAAGACCCGAAGAGATAAAACTTCATTATTAACAAAAAAACATTTCTGAAAATGGTTGGAATTTCTTTCAGAAAATGTTTCCTCCTTAGCGGATAAGACAATAAAGTTATTGTAATACGTTCTCCTGCTTCACTTATATGTGTTTGCATTGTGACTGTCTATCTTCTGCTCCATGCCGTCTGCGGAGGGTTGAGTGTTGCACCGTGGGCCACCCAGGAACATTATTTTATCACAATTATATACTTGTAAATGCTTTAAGTTGCTAGTTTTACTTGAAGGATCTGATCTGCCCGCAGAGGACGAACATGAACATTTCTTACCAACCGTACAGTAAGTCAGAGGAATCCCTCCACATCTCTTCCCTCTGCTGTGTCTGAACATGTCAGCTGGTCGCGTGCCTTTAACTTATCATTCTCCAAGACGACAGCTCATGTGTGAGGAGGGGTGGTGGTGGTTGGGGGGGGGCTGGACAGCTGGTCTCCTCTCTCATCCCTCCTCTTTCCTTTTTGTTACACTCGTTGAGCGACGCACACGTTGACTGGATATAACTCAGTTTAGATATGGATTCATAAAGTGTCTGACTGTTTATGATGAACTGACCATCTACGTTGGGCTCACTGACCCCCCGACTACTGACTGGCAGGTTCTTTTAATGTTGATTGGAGCGCAAAAGGCTTCTGGACAAGCTGCTTTGCAATCTGGCACGGTAGGACTGCTTCTTTAATATTATCACAGTTTAGAGTAGCAGTGAAATATTCAGGAGGTTAAACACTATCATCTCCTCCTGCAGATGTCGATCGTGTCTGTGCTGCTGCTGCTCTCCTCATCCTCTTGTCTCGTCTCCTCCTCTCCTCTGGCCCAGGTAAACTCATTCACTCATTCTGTTCTGATACCAGCATGTGATACTGAGTTGTTTTACCTTAAATCTTTCACAACGCGTTACGTGTGAAGATGAGGATATGATGGCTACGCTGCTGTTTGACAGGCGTGCATCTTCCATTAGGTCGGTAGATACTTTATTTATCCCGAGGGAAATTCAATTACTTAGATATCTAAAGTATGTGGTGGGTCCTAAGGTCTGCTAACCTTCTCCGGAACTGTCAACCACATGTCATTGACAAAGTTTGAGAGTTATTGAGTGAACTCAAGTTCAGAAATAATGAATCAGGTTGTTTTGAAGGGGGGAGGGGGGGTCACCTGAACCTCTCGTGATTACAGGTCGTCATTATGTTTTCTCATTTCCGGTGAAATCCATCACACTCACACAAGACGGATGTTGCCCTCTGAGCGCACGAAAAACACATGAATATGGAGTGTGTGTGTTTCGAGTGTGTGTGTGTGTGTGTGTGTGTGTCAGCTGGTTGCTAACAGCAGGTCTGAGGCGGAGCAGATGTCAGCCGCAGAGCTGTAGGCAACAGATGTGATGATTATTGGGCTCTTGTGCATCTTTGTTTGGAACAACTTTGTGCCTAGCAACAATCTCCTAAAAACATCTCAACCAAAGCTAAAGTCTGTCGGAAGTTCAACATCTAGTTTTGTGTCAGAGAATTGATGTCAGCCTTGAAGTCACGCTGAAGGAGGTGTTTGACCTGCAGAGGAATGTTTGCAATGTGAGTGTCAACCTCTGCTGAGGAGAACTTTGGTCGCACCTTCACTGAGGAAACTCACCTTCAGCGGTTAGAGAAGCCATTTTTATCACAGGACTGCCACCATGCACGGCACATTGTAGCGAGTGTACAATTACTTGTGACTAATTCCTGCAGTTCTTAATTATTTGTTAAATTAAATTGTCTATCAGTCTCTCGCAGATCTCTTGGAGAGACAACAAGCTTGAATCAGCAGTGACGTCCCTCGGCTGGTCTGACAGTCTTCAGTTTGTTATTTAGAAAATTGTTGCATGTAGTGCGGTACTCTCCCCGACGACATGTCAACAGAATTAAATGCGTCAGCATCCTGTTGTTGTGACAGCAGAGGGCGCTGTTGCTCATCTCTAAGACCTATGGAGGCCTCAGTGGTCATTTTGTTGCAGAGGAGAATAAACTATGTGTAGATGCAACATCTTCTTCCAGCAACTTGGTTAAAAGTTTAATCTTAACTGCCGGGACAGAAACACAATCAGAGTGAGCTCTACGGCCGTCCAGCTGCCTCGGGACTGACCTTGCATGTGTGGGTGAGCTGGAGAGTCATTGTCATTGAAAGCAGCTTGTGTCTCTCGCAGTGGGAGGTCAAAGGTCACCATCTGGAGTCCTGGACACACACGTTCTCTCACACACACACACTCATATTCACCATTTTTCTTTCCTTTTAACAGAAATAAACATGAAAGCGTGTCGGAACAATACATCTGTCCTTTATTTTCCTGTGTGTGTGTCAGGACCAGTCCGTGTGCGCCCAGACCTCCTGCGGCGCAGGTAGAGAGTGTGTGTCGACCGACAGAGGGGAACCAGTCTGTCGTTGTTTACAGGTAAATAACATTCATTACATCATGTGTCCGTTAGACGCGGATGCTCCCTCCGTTCAACTCCACATGTGAGATGTTCCTTGTGCCTCTGTGCAGCAGTGTGACGTGTCAGAGCACTGGGTTTGTGGCAGTAACGGCAGATCCTACAGGAACCACTGCGAGCTGCACCGAGACGCCTGCATGACTCAGACCAAGATCCACTTGGAGCACGGAGGACGCTGTCTGGGTCGGTGCACCAGCTCGCTCTTTACGATTCAACAAAGTGTGTGTTGATGTGAGGTCTGATAGACGTTTGTGTGTTTCTGTTGGCAGAGAAACCAACAAAGACAGACGTGAGTCCCAGTAAGTCAGCACATCTTTATCAAAAATACATTTTAACTTAGTTTTTAAAAGCTGCTGCCTTCATGAAATCTTCCATCTTGCAGTCGTGTGCTTCCTGTCTGATCGTGATTGGCTGAGAGAGACGGTGATCCAGTGGATTCAAGAAGAAGTGGGATCTGACAACCTGGCCGCCTCAATGAACGAAATCCTGGGGACGTACTTTCAGGTCAGACCTCCTCCCATCTCTTCTGTCTTTTCAATGTGTTTTAATAATAATGTGAACATCTCAGCAGAGAGCAACATCAGCACATAATGAAACTACAATATATCAACTGCAATATTTGTTAGATGTCCTGCAGTATATGACAGCGATGGTAGAAGATGATGAACATTTGGTAAATGTGTTACAGATGTATGATGAAGGGGATTCGCAGCTCGATTCCACAGAGTTCCTGAGCTTCCTGAAACATAACGAAACGGCCCTCAACCTGACGTACTCAAATACCCTGGAGACAAACCTGCTGCTGAGGTGAGAACTCAGAATATCATTTTAAAGAAACAATGTGCAGATATTTCTAATAATGAAGAATTGACATTATATCCAGCTGTGTCCTCCTCTCAGGTCTCTGTGTGTCGATGCTTTGATCGAGCTCTCCGACGAAAACGCAGATTGGAAACTCAGTTTAACAGAGTTTATCAACTGTCTGACACCCACCTACCATCCACCTGAGAGACGTAATCCCAAACACACACATGCACACACACACTTTCATATACTTTGTTCCATCTCCTTCATGTAGCAGTGACTCACTGCTGCCTCTTAAGGGATAAAATGGTATTACATGACAAGAAGGCTAAAATTACACCCTTAATTTGACTCCAGTCTGAAGATGAGTTACTTGTGAGTCTGTTTAGCTGCTTGAGCTTTCTGACCGTGTGTGTGTGTGTGTGTGTGTGTGTGTGTGTGTGTGTGTGTGTGTGTGTGTGTGTGTATACAGAGTGTGCTCTGGAGGATGAGGTGTTTGAGGACGGAGCTGAAACTCGGATGGAGTGCAACAAGTGTGTGTGCGCCTGTGGAAACTGGGTCTGCACCGCCCTGACCTGCAACGGTGGGAGCAGACAAACACACGATCATGTTGCTTTGGTTGATTCTGAATGTTTGACTGTTTTTGTCGTCGCTCTGAACATTTGTGTGTCTGTCGGCTGGTGTGTTTGTGACGTGGTTGTCTGTATTTCAGGAGAGTTTCAGATGGAGAAGGATGGGAGTGACGTAGGCGAAGAAGAGGCGATGACGGAGGAGGAGTGGAGCAGCAGAGTGGCTGAACTCAATGCTTTACAGGTGCATAACGATGGCAGGAAATGGCACTTGAAAAGTTTGAGATATATAGACATCACACATGAAATGTCTTTATTAGTGTCGTACATCTATACCCCATGAGATCACGTCGGAATGCAGCACATAAACATCCATGAAAATTAAAGTTTCACAAACATTTATTCATTGTTTATTTTCATTAAGTTAAATTTATTGAAAAAAAAAGTTAATTCTCCCTTTACTTGTTCCTGCAGGAGACCTTCACCATGGAGACTTGAGGCCACGCCCACTGAAGCAGCCAACAGTTGATTTCAGTATGAAGCTGAATCACATTTATATATCAAAGTTTTTTTATTACGTCAATGTGGCAGTTTGGTGGTTCAACATTACATGCAGGAGGGTCAACTCACTGTCCTGAATCAATGTTTATTCACATGTCTCACTTTATGTCTGTTGTACGGCTGGTTGATAGATAGTCTACTATTTGAAGTCAATCGATGTCCTTGGACATCTGCTGGTTATTTCAAAAGTTAACGGTAGAAGATTAGGGCATCTCAAAATTCTGAATTTAATCTCAGAATCCAAAGGTCTGACTTTGTAAGAGGAAGTCTGAATTCTGACTTCAATTCTGAAAAAAGTCAAAACTAAAAATAATGTTTTCACAGTGGACCTAATCCTCTTCCATAAAAGTTGCATTTTCCTCGATTAAATAACAGTTATTAATATTTAATTCAGTCATAAATACGAACACATTTCCATATATTCACCATTTTGTGAAAAAAAAGAGTTTGTTGAAAAGCTTGTAAAGGCCAGTTAGAGACTACTGAGGTTTGTTGTTCGATTGTTAATGAGATATTATATTTGTAAGATCTGAAGTTTAATAAAAAATACACTGTGTTACAAATACTTTGTGAAATCCTAAAACTGCTCCAATCTATTAACTGAAAATTAAAGACTCATTCTGGGTTAATTAATTAAATAATAATCAAACAGAAATAATTAGAAGAGCCATTCGAAGAAGCTCCAGTGGTCTACTATCAATACGGCCTCCAGACAGGCTCCTCCCCTCTGATAGAAAGACACGCCCCTTCAATGTAATTGGTCAATCCCGTGACAACACTGCGCTCCTCCCCTGCGGTTTGGTTCGGTCCGAAATAGAGGCCGCCATGCTGGAACGGACAACTGTGGCTCAGTGGAGGGGGAGGAGAGGACGGGAGGTAGGAGGTGTACGGTGGAGTCTGGGTGGAGTAAGACAGGGCAGGTAGGTGGTGCATTCTGGGACTTGGAGTGTAAGATGCTGACAGAGCGGCGGTCATCTGGCCCAGGAACGACGGCTCACTGGTCCAGAGGGACGAGGATAAGGATCTACAATCTAGAGAGAAAGAGAAATAGTTTTGCACAATACACTTGATCCATCCCCTGACATCATTGATGATGTCAGACCCTTTAAGTTTTTTAGTATCCACATACTTTTGTGAATGTGACTAGACATAAACACTTAATTGAAAGAACTTCAAGCTAAATGGAAACTGAAATTAAACAGTTCTTGTCCATGTTAACTCAACCAGATGACATAAAAGTCTGTTCCCTGTTTTTAAAACTACATAACAGGAGGAAATGACCTATATGAAGTACCTAAAGAAGCTGTGCTGCTACTTGCAGACCTGAAAGCTCCAGACTTCATCTCTCTTTGCCTCTGCCCTGAAAGACAAATATGATATTGTGAGTATGACTGAGAGGTTGGAGAAGCCATCCCATCATATTCTTTGGTGCGAACTGACGTCTCGGCAGCCGCGGTCCATCCACAGTAACCTTGATGGCCCTGTGTAGTGTGGCGACCTGAGGGGGTGAGGTCATCACAATGATGGAGAGGGTGAAGCTCTTGCCTGGGAAAATAACACAAAACGACTCATGTGCAGAACAATTCAAGAAGTAATTTTAAAGGGTTAATAGGTTTTAAATATCACAGTAAAAATAATTTGAACAGACTTCTTAACCAAATAATGTTGGTTAGTTGGAGTGCTAAATCAAATTAACATGAATATACTGACACACCGAAAATACTTTGACATCCTTCATTCTTATTTGTGACTGTCAGACAATCTCTCTCTTCCTTTGTTGAACTCATCTTCAGTAAAATAGTTTCCATACGTTGCTTTAAATTCTGTATCACGTCTCTATACCTCTCCCACTGCGGCCTATGAAGCGGAGGTCATTAAAGTGGGCGTATCCTTGCTTCATGGTTGCCGTGGCGTTGCGTAGCTCGGCACTACTGTTGTCGTCATTACCAGCCATCACTGTGACAACCACACCGTCTGGCACGTCGTTGCTGAGGCAAACCACCTGGAGGATGGAGAAAGGTTAGAACGGGGACTTTGAAAAGAGGTCAAGGGAAAACCTTCCCCCACACTTGTAATACTTGCTGACTGGTAATAAGGATGCTCACGATGAAGGGTCTGGGCAGGGTCTTATTACACCTCCAGTGCTGAGGTGGGCTGGTACAGAGGAAGTTCGGGCTGTCAGTCTGCACTAGGCCTCTAGACGGCGCTGTGCTGCGCTGCTGGAGGGGTCTGACCTCGGGATCTTGTAGTTGGCGGTTTGTGGGTGAGGATGCTGGCCTACGCTTCGCCACGCTGTCTGAGTGGGAGGCAATGCAAACAGCAGGCAAATCAATCTTTGATATTTCCTCATAAACTCATGTGGAAGACAAACTGTATGATAGTTAAAGGGCGGAGGAACAAATTATCTCACATATCTCAAAAACTCTCACATTTACACTTGAAATTGTCTCCAGCTGAATGTGTCAAAAATTGTACAGATGTTTTTTTCTATTTATAGCAGAGATGGACTGCAATACCACGGGACCCATTCAAATGCATTAACGTCGCTAAATTTGAACACTGATACATTTCACTTGGAAATCTGATTAATTATACATGTTACTGTCTGTCAGTACAAGGATCTGTGCAGTTAAATGGGATTAGCTGAATAATCCCAATAACAAAATATGGTTGTTGGGTTTGACACAGTGTTAGATACCTGAAACAAATATGCTTCACTTTTACGCTTCATACAGAAATATATTATTTGCAAAGGGAGCGAGGACCTTTTTGACGCTACACGACATAAAACTACATCCACCGACGCTCCCCGCTCCGACATGAAGGCTACGTCATCAGATCGCGCTGAAACTAGCCAAATGAAAAAGTATCAACAGCAGAGGCGGTTGCATCGTTTTCCTGAGCGACTTCGGTGAGAGTTTAGATGTATATCTTCCTCCGTGTGTCTTCCTCCTACTACTCCTCTCCTCCTCCTCTATTGTGTTCAAATCACCGCAGTGTTTGAATGGAGGGGAACTGCGACGTATTCTTATTCAGATTGTACTGCCGGAGGGGAAGTTACTGCGGTCACACACCTGTCCTGTCCTGTCCTCTCTCTCTCTCTCTCTCTCTCTCTCTCTCTCTCTCTCTCTCTCTCTCTCTCTCTCTCTCTCTCTTTCTCTCTCTTTCTCTCTCTCTCTTCTCCCTAAATATGGTAAAGATGACATAAATCTGTTCGCACAGTCACATTTTGGGGAGAGAAATGTAGGTCTAGAGGACATACATGACTATAATTTAACGTGGATGTTTTGTGAGTGGTGCGTTAGTGGTGAGTTAGTTAAACTCAAGGAAATAAGGAAATGAATATAAGTCAATGTAATGTCCCCTTAAGTGATGAAAAGTGTGTGCGCTTGCGAGTACGTGTGTTTGCATTTGCGTGCGTGCGTGTGTGTGCGTGTGTGTGGATTCACCTCAGATCTGTTCTGCTATCTTGTTATTTTAGGCTCTCTCTCCGTTTCTACTCTGCAGAGTTGAGTCGTGCTGTTTGAGTTAAATGATTTCCAAAACCTAGAAGTGTGATCAGTGTATTTATAACAGTAATTGCATTTTGATTATACACTGTATATTGATATATGTCCATGTAGGAGGAGCCCCCCCCCCATATTACAATACACCAACATGCCTTCCAATATTTTGAAATAATGAATTAAATAAGCTCCGATCTATCTGCAACTCTAATTGTAATGTCAGCTGCCGTGTGGACTGAATGTTCTGCTCCGCCTCACTCAACACAGCAGATGTAGTTGCTTCAGTTTTCTACGTTAAAGTGTCTCTTTATGTCTCGTCTACGTCCGAAGGTGCGAGTGGTTATGAGCAGTCCCATGGCTGGCTCCACGGCCTCCAGCTCCAAAGACCGTCCTGCGTCCAGGACCAGCTTCATCCCTGAGCTGCAGAGCATGATGTAAGACGCACGCACGCACGCACGCACGCACGCACGCACACACGCACACACACACTGACACACATGCTGTCTATAGACTCACCCCAGTACAACATCGAGCTGCTGCTGCTGAACAAACTGTTTGAAGCCATCCGCCTGTTTAACAGATTAACACAACAATACTACTCTGTGAAGAAGTTTTAACTGTCCTCAAGCCTGGACCATTGCTCATGATTTAAAACCCTGAAAGCATAAATATACAAAACATAAAACATTGGCAACAAAAGGTGAATGAGGTTGAAAAGTTTTCAGTTAAATTCAAACTGAAATTATCATTTTATTTCCTATCTTCTTCAACTTGTCTCCATCTGGTTTGTTGGTGTCGTTTCTAATCGGAACGTCTTTATTCCACAAAGTTCACTCGTAAACATGTAAAAGAATGTGGAGATGCTTATTTAGTTCATGATGGAATAAAACTACTTGTCATATAAAATGAAGTTTGAACAAAGAGAAACCACGGTGATGTTTGTGTTGTTAAGGCAGGCTCAGTGAAATAAAGATAGAACACAAATATGATCTCAATTAAAGAAATATTACAGTAAATAATATGAAATATAAAGTTATTATACACATTTGCAGCTTTTTTAATAGTTTTTCTCTCTGCAAAGGAGAATTAAGTTTTTCTAAAGAAACCTGCCTCCTGTCAGTGTGTGTGTGTGTGTTTAATTGGGGTACTCACCTTGTGTTGTGTGTAACGTGATGAACGGTGTTGTTGGTGGTCAAAACCCAACTAAACCCCAAAACCTAAAACCAACGCTAAACTTTGAGGCCAACCTGCCCACAACTCCAAACCAAAGCCTCTCTCACCTGTGTGATTGACGACTGCAGCCGGCCAATCACAGCACAGATGCAGAAGAGGAGGAGGAGAGAGCCAAAGGATGAGAAGGAATGAGCTGCAGGATGTGGTTTAGGCTCGTCTGCCATCGTGGAAGTGGCTTCTCTGGATGCAAATTGGGGTTTGACCAAATTGTGGTCAAAGTGTGTTCTAGGCCCGTGGATCTCACCTGTGTGTGTGTGTGTACGTAGGTGTGTGTGTGTGTTTGGGCAGTAGAGACAGACACAAACATGTATTTTTAATCATTGTGTTTATTTGGACTGAGATAACAAGTGTTATTAGTGTGTCTGCGAAGAGGCCGTGTTCATTTGGGGATTTCTTGATTTGAACGTTTGATGTGCAAAACTGTCAGGTTCGCCCTGGGAGATGCTCGCAGGCCACTTCCTGAGACGGCCGCTCTGGTTGAGGACATCGTGCACACGCAGCTCATCACTCTGGTAACACAGACTTGTACTCTCATTACATTTCCATCTACAGATGTGAATCCTTTGAAAGAGTCTGCAGATTTCTTTAGATTCTTGGTAGAACTCAGTAGAACTGGATATATATGAGAAGATATGTTATTATTAACTAAGATGCTTCTTCTACTCGGCCTACAGACTTCCATGTATTATCAACGGAAAGACCAGAATTCTCATTTCAACAAGATTTTAAACTGTGGTCCTTTTTATGTTTTAGCTTCATCAGGCCTGTGAGGGGGCGACTCTACGGGGGTCGAGGGTCATCTCAGTGGAGGACATCCTGTTCCTGATGAGGAGGGACAAGGTAACAAAACACACTCGTACAACTTATAGACATAAAAAGATTCATGGAAGATTCTTATTCATCAAAATAACTTTTCTCCTCCCGTCTCTCTCGTCTAGAGGAAGGTGTCAAGATTATTGAAATATCTCCAGTTTAGGGATTACAAATCCAAACTACTCAAATCTCTGGAGGATGATGATGTGCAACAAGAACCGGGTATATATATATATATATATATTTACATATATATACACACACACATACCCGACGTCTGTGTGATGATTGAATCGTACGGTTGCAGTGAAGTCCCGGTTCATCGTATCGCACCAGACGCAGGTTTGCTTTGTTTCTACGGAATAACGTGCATCTCTCTAACAGGTGCCGGCGGTGCTGCTGGAGGCGGTGCTGCTGTCAGCAGTAACCACCGGAGGCAGCGGTTGGCCCAGGACTTCCTGGTGTGGATGGATCACACCGGTGAGCTTCTGTCATTGGCCGAGCGACAGGAAGTGGATCCCATCAAGCAGGAGCGGATGGAGGTCAGAGGTCATCACGGTGTCACCACAATGATCACAGCGTGTTTCTTTTATACCGATAAAACTCTGACAGCTTTCATATGACAGAAATTAATACTACTTATTAATAGTGTGTGCGACTGTGTGCATGTGTGTGTGTGTGACTGTGTGCATATGTGCGCATGTATCTGCAGCGTTTGGAGCGGCACACTCGAGCTATGGACCAGACTCAGTACTCTGAGTTCTGTGAGAGTCGACAGCTGAGCTTCGGTAAATATTTTTAATTTCTAATAAAGGTTCATGACATTGAAAACCATTACTAACAATAAACTGGTGGTCAAACTGATGAAAGACATTTGAGGCCAAGGTTCAATGAAACCGTTATAAACAAGGTTTCTGCAGGTTTTCTAGACTTTTAAAAAAGGTGGCCGAGCATCAGAGCTCATCATTTC
>CAAKHC010008255.1:38308-54248 GCA_901007825.1 Macroramphosus scolopax | reverse complement strand
GTAGGATGAGACACGAGAATTAACTAGTTGCAGTCCTCTTGCCTTTGTGGGTTTCCTCCGGGTTCTCCGGTTTCCTCCGACACACCCAAAACATGCAGTTAGGTTACTTGAGGACTCTAAATTGTCCATAAGTGAGAGTGTGGATGGTCGTCTGTCTCTATGTGTCGACCCTGTGATGGCCTGTCGACCGGTCCAGGCGGTGGCCCCGCCTCCAGGGTCAGCTGGGATTGGCTCCAGCTCCCCGCGACCGTGCAACAGGATCAATATAGCAAAACGGAATATCTAAATCCTTCATTTGGATGAACTTCGTCTGACCACATCTCGTTGTCTGACGGTCACCAGCTGATGCCTCAATGAAGCGCCATCTCCTCGCTGCTGTGATGAGTTCAGTTCATTCACTGACTTGTAGCTCGACTTTGTTGATCCAAACGAGCCTGGAAATACTTACCGACCTCCCTCACACTTAACTTAACATCCTTTACCTCGAGCAAACATGTGCACACGGCCTGAATGTTCTCAAACAAGTTGTGGTGTGTGCGTCGGGTCTCTCAGAGCGCCGCTGTGTAACGAGGCGGACTTACAACAGGCTCTTTGAAAACCTTTCAGCACAGACTTGTTTACACTCTCGGAGGGCTAAAACGAGATTTCCAGCCCATTTAAATAAGTGACTGCGCGATGACCGTCTACACGATATAAATGACGTACTTTCACTCAGGTTGTGGTATTCTAACCAAAATAAACTGCTGTGATAAAGTCACACAATCATTCTAAAGGAATGTGAGTCTGTAAACAGACCGGCGATGTGTCCGACACCGTCAATAAACAGGAGCATCGTGAGTGAGTGCATTGAATGTATGTGACACGTCCTTCACACGGCACCAGTAGTTGAGTTTAAATGAGGTTACACAGCGATCCCTCTGATTTAGAACCCTCATGGATCCTTAGCAGCAGACGAGGGGGCATGTTGGATCATCTAACACACATAGTTGGTGCTATAATGTACCAAATGTACGAGCTGGTCTTTTATTAAGCACATGAAGCTCGTATCAGCAGTCTGGGAGCCTCTAAAGTGATATGATGGCTTTTGTCCAGCAATACGAAAAACAGTTACTTGCCTGGAAGTGAGGAGGCTGGTTTATCTCCTCCTCCTCCTCCTCCTCCTCATCAAGCTGTTTACTGGAAATAATAGCCCGTCTCTTGGCAGCAGAAGGAAGACAGATCAGAGCTCATGGAGGGTTCCAAACTTCCTGCACAGAAACCACAACGATATTATCATTCTCACACGTCAGCAGTAAACACACCGCTGAACGATCCCCGGAGGACGAAGAGCTCCTCCGTCAGGGGGCTGAATGATGTCACGGACAAGGGGGTTTGATTTATTCACCTTACGGTGACCGAAACATATAATTTCCTAGTTAATGCGGTCAGAAATTAAAAAAACAGATTCCAGTCACAGAGATTCTCTTTATTCCCTCTATGAGGAGATGAAACAACACGAGGCAAAACTAAGATTACAGTTGTGACAACAAGCGCTGCGGACAAACCTACCTACAAAAATATATATATATATGTACATTTATATACACACACACACTTCACTGACGTCATAATTTAACCAGCAGCATACTGTTATTAAATATCAAGTGGTGAAACTGTTTCAGGAGACGCACACACGTCGTTAAGAACCTTCAACAACCAAGCGCCTTCATCTCTGCAGTGTATGTTAGTGTGAATGTACAGTAGTGCCATCGGTCACAATTCTAAATGTGCACTCTCTTTTCAGACAAAGAACGCCTGGAAGTTCCCCGGCGGTTTGTCTGATCCGGGTGAAGATATCGGTGAGTCTGAACTACTGCAGTACATGTAGCTGAAGTACTACGTTTGAAGTTGATTCACTAGGTAGGCGCATGATGTATGCAAGCAGCTTTACTATCAGGTACACGATAGTACACGACCCCCCCCCGAATAAAGCAGCATCAAATGTTGCACAAAAATACATGCATTAACCCTTTTTGCCTTGCAGCTAAAAAAAAAGGGATTATTCCATCATATTCCACATATATTGTTTCTCCCAGGTGCCACTGCGGTCCGAGAAGTCTTTGAGGAAACCGGCGTTCGATCTGAGTTCAGATCTCTGCTCAGCATCCGGCAGCAGCACAACCACCCCGGCGCCTTCGGCATGTCCGACATGTACATCATCTGCCGCCTCAGCCCGCTCACCTACGACATCAACTTCTGCACCCAGGAGTGTCTGCGCTGCGAGTGGCTGGAGCTCGCCGAGCTCGCCAAGACCAGCCACACCACGCCCATCACCTCCCGCGTGGCCGGGCTGCTGCTCCACGGCCTGGAACACGGGTTCGATAGAATAGACCTCGGCATGGAGGAGCTTCCCGCCGTCTACTCCGGGATGTTCTACCAGCTGTACCACAGGCAGCTTCCTCCGTCACCCTGATGGAGGTTAACGTATCACGGATAGCTGCTAGTATAACTTCTATTTAAAGTGTGTGTATGACTGGAATTATGAAGAAATACAATCGGATGGATGGAACCTGTGAGCACGTCGTCTCTTTTAAACAACAGCAATCAAAGAGGCTGCAGGACTCCAAACTTATATACAGTTTATGTACGGCCAACAGGGACGTAGAAGCAGCTGATTTTTAATTTTCAAAAGGTTCTGGTGTGGCTGTGGTTTCGACTGGATCATTTCACGATCGGCTCGTTGAACCACAAGTTGACCGTCCAGCAGAAGCTAACGGCTGCTTGCTATATTAATGTCGGCTGCACTGTGAAACTGAAACAGAGAATTAGTAATAATTTATATTTTATATTTAAGCGAGCTGCCTGTCATTAAACTCTTCTATCTCTACGTCCTGATCCAGTGCCGTGCAAGGTTTTTCTTTTTTTTGCACACATCATAAGACAAGCTCAGGAAACCTTCCATGTGTCCATTAAGTGTGTCATATTACATAGTAGGACATCACACCGACCACGAATGCTGCACGCAGCTACTCTGGCTTTGCACCGCAGATATTATTCCTCTCCGAGCAGCTGCATTGCCGTCCCAGCAGAGTAGTCGTGTGCACAACCAGCCTGTTATCGGTGCGGGATGAAGTGCATGCGAAGGACGAGGGCAGTGTCAGCACACCACAATCATGCATTGATGTGATCTTCATAGTTCTCTGTTCACATGTGGACGTGATGCCGGAATAGACAGTTAACAGCTTTGGTGTTGGAACATTTGTGGTTTTGAATTAACAACGAGGGCCTGGTGACCTGAACGTAAAGGGGCAATACAACAAACCCAGAAACTGTGCTAATACAAAACCATCTGGTTTTCAATGCAAAGCTGAAGACCAACCGGAGGGGTTATTTTATTCATGTGTCTTAATGTATTTAAGGTATTTTATTCAAAGTCCAGTGTCTAAATACTCTGAAGAATTTAAAGCGTGTTGCTATCTGAAATGGTGAACTTGCATTAATTATGTTGTTATATATAAGTGATATAAAATGACAATAATATTGTTTATTGTGATTATTTCCGCCCCGCCCACGTGCAGCTCCGTGTCTCCGCCTGGTGTTTGGACTTAACTTCAATCCCTTCTCATGTTTAACGACGTCTTTCTGGAAGTCATTTGTAATCAAAGGGCTCTTCTCTATCCTGCAGGTTCATTTCAACTGCTGGTTGTACGAGCAGACTTTGGGTTCAGAAGGTAGCTGGTTCTTAAAGATCAGGGGATCTTTAAGAACCATCTAATGTTCTGACAGTCTTTTCCCTCATCCAGGTGTGAACGTGCCGTCACATCATTTCCCTCTTTGTTGCCGCTGAGCCTGTAATGATTCGGATCCCAGATCAGCACTTGGCGGACATGGGGAGGAAGAGAACGGCCTTCTGACCGGGTCCCGTTTTGTTTCCGGCCTTGTACTGGCCGGTCCGCTTCAGGGCCACGTACATGTTGGGGTACTTCCTGGAGCGGTAGGTGTTGTAGCTGTTGCTCTCAAGCCGCTCTATGAAGTGACATTCATCCGTCGCTCGTCTCTGAAGAGAAAAAGAGCAGAGGAATTACAGATGTTGTGAACCCCGACTTCCCAGAACACTACAGTTAACTTCCTGTTTAGATGTGTTGAGTTCAACACATTTGTTTTGTTTTAGCTTAAACATAGTTCCACCCACTACATGCAGCGTGCTGTCAGCTTGCCGTGAGGCCATCAGGGACCCCTGGGATAAGTTGATCCCCGACCGAGGGACCACACAGATGGGTTACGCACTCCTTGGATGAGAGAGGAACTGTGCGGGGGATGCATGAGGTAGTTCATGGTTCGGGGACCCGCAGGGTCTCGGCTGACTACTCTCCTTTCACTACATAATATAATGTAATATTCCAGCTCAATGAACTTCCACTGAAACTGTATGGAACCTATCCCTGTATTTGCTGTACCGCTAATCCTGTTGCAGGATCACGGGGAGCTGGAGCCAATCCCAGCTGACGTACGGGAGGCGGGGTCACCCTGGACAGGTCGCCAGTCAATCACAGAGACAGGAAACTATCAACATTCACACCTGTGGACAATTTAGAGCCTCCAATTACCTTAAATGCATGTTTTTGGGGTGTTGGAGGAAATCTGAGTACCCGGAGGAAACCGGGGACGTAATTCGAGAGAAATCTGGACCTGATAATAATAATAATATAAATGCCGCGAGCCCGTCTCTCTGAACATCATCCTTTGTGCAATACATGTAGAAATTTAATGAGAAGATGTCTGGGTGTTACCCTCCCGACACTCCTTCCAACAACAAGAGCCTTTTGTTTTAGTTCCTCTTGTTGATGTAACTTCACAGGAATGAAGCTACAACACTCAGTTACAGAAAGAAACAACCTCCCTGGAAAACTTAGATCAATAACCCTCAACCTTCTGTCCTCCATGCCGGTCCTCCTTCAGCAGTGGAGTGGATAGATGTGATGAGCTTTCAGGTAGTTTGAGAGAAGTCTCAATTATTTATTGCAAGTCGATTTTTTTAATATTAAATTTGTTTGCCTGTCGGTCCGTCTGTGATGATGGACGACCCACTCAGAGCCAGATCAAAGGGCGGATCCACGATTTACTTTCTCACTTTCTGCAACATCGCAGGCATGTTGACGTTTTCATTCCTCATCAAATATGACATGAAACTTTTGGATGTTTATGATGGTTTCAGTTGTGGAATCATCTGAATAACTGAAGAGCTTCGGAGGGGAAACAATAAACACTGACTATCAACACAAATCGTATTCGGAACACCAATGCTGATGGCTGTTTGTGCGTGAGAGGTCACAGTTGGTCGATTATTATCAGCAGAACTTTGTACATCAGAAGTGAGCGCTTGTGAATTCTGCAAAGAAGATTATTCTTACACATCCATATTTACACTGCATGTAGAAGTAGCCAAGTTCAAATGTTCTAAGATTGAGAGGCAGAATGTTCTGCTGGTATAATCAATCTGCTGCTGTAATACTCATTTCAGCCACAAGGGCCTGAAGAACACATCATTCTAAAGTTATTGACGTTACTACTGCATTGCATTGTGGGATATTTGTGCGTACTCACACACACACACACACAGTGAATTTGCAGTAAGAGTAAACCACAGCTCACTCACCGCTCCAAACAGTCGTCCGTCTCTGTTCATCGCCAGATAGCGGTTAGCACAAATCCCTTTGATGACCACCTCCCCCACCGAGGTCGCCTGGACTTGAAGCTTTACTGAGAACAAAAAAAAAAAAGACAAATGTGTGTTTGGACGAGAACACACAAACTGCGTTTCATAAATCTACAATTTAAAAAGGACAAAGAGACGTAAACATCAAGATCCCGACAATAACTCACGCTAATAGTAATCACTTTAGATGTGAATGGACAGAGGTTAAGGGTTCCTTCAACGGCTCCCTCGTGAAGTACTGAGTGGTGCCAACAACTCACAACTGTTTGACATTAGTGAAGGATAAAACTTTTAAAAAACAGTTTCCAGAATATAATGTTGGTTTCTGCAAACCACATGTATCATCTCAACGTTTTCACAGTCTGATGTGCCAAGTCGACGGTCGAGTACAACTTATTAATGGTTGAAAAACATCCTACGTATCTCTGGGTTACAGAGGCTTATAAAGCACAAGAGGGAACGTATGTAGTGTGCCGACCACCAGGCTGTGAGGACAATGAACGACATTATACAGGTAGTTTAATTTAGTTTGTGTCTGTAAACCATCGTAATTCGTCTTATGTGTTCGACAAGGAACAAGTGGAAGTCAGGAGGGAAGCAGAGAGATGGTGAAGGACGGGGATTTGACCTGTGACCTTTTGGTTTATTGCCTGAGGCTTCACCCCTTCAGGACCGGGGCTTCTAATGAAGTGATATCCAACTGCTGGACAAGATTTAACCTCCGGGATCGACCTACTTCTGGATGCATGTGAACCGTGAACAGTAGCAGAGGAGCTCGCTGAGGCTTAAGTGGGCAGATCCGAATCATCTTCACATTCGGTGTAGAGACATCGCCGGCTGCCAGCGGAGCATTCTTCTGCATGAAGCCAAACACTGGAAGGGAAGCAGGAGGCCCCTGCAAGGTAGATCTGTGAATCCCTCCAGAATGAATAGACACACATCTGTTGCTCCCTGGATGATTCACATCCCTGATCAGAGAGGTGTTCCTCTCTCATGACAGCGTGTTGTGGTCTGTCCAGTGCTTACAGACGTCCTGCAGCTATTGTGGAAGATGGACAGACCTTCTCTTGGATTGCTCTTCACTGCTGTCCAGAGGTTTCTATCTGTGATTGTCCCAGGTTTGTTGACGGATGATATCCTCTGACTTCGGCACAAGGAAGCCAAACATGATGGAAAAGGAACCCCCCCCACCCCACCCAACGTCATTATTTACACATTAACGTCTAACTGGCAGGTAGGTTTTGCTATTCGGAGAGTTGGCAGGTTGATCATGTTGGTAACAAAAGAGCCATTGATGAAGCTCAGCTCAGGTCACATTCACAGAATGAAATCAGCCTGTTTTATGACTCATTACGTCCGTATCTGAACCGATGGCCTGCTGATGAGTCTTTTAAACACACGTGGATACAAAACACAATAAAAATGGCATCCATGTGAGGACATGCTGACATTCCAACCTCGCCGGGCTCTGTCCTCGTCCTTCTTCAGGTCGGTGTATGTATGTTTTGGGGTTTTAGCTCCGTAGTAAGAGGTGTGTCCAACACCTCTGCTGCTGAATACAAAACTTTCTCAACAAGGCCACCCCCTGACTGAACGTCATTGCAAAGCAATTGAATTAACCTCATAGCTTCTCTATTCTCTCTCCACATCAGGTATCTGGGTGCACCTGCTCGAAATGTCACACCAGAACTTGGGCAGGACGTTTCCAAGCATTAGTTTGTCCTGAGGAATTACCCAACCTCCTCCTCCCCTTCCTCCTTACTGATGCAACCTAAGGGCCAATGGCTGAAAGTAATCAGATACAGAGACAACGAGGGGTGCTGCAATCCAGCAGCTTCATGCTGTAACGGGAATCAAAGTGCTGTGTAATATTGCCGCATTCACCCGTTCAAAAACTGTCCTGTTGGGCTGCCAAGCTGCTAACACATCACACACTGATGACACATTAGGAGCAATTAGGGGTTCAGTGTCAAGGACACTTGGACACGATCCTGGGACAGCAGGAGATCGAACCAGTGACCTTCCAGTTACAGGGCAGCCGCTCCATCTCCTGATCCCCACAGGTTGTATTCAACTATTATTGTTGATGCTGTCAATCACACTTCAAAGTGTAAAGCAGAAAAGAAACTAAAGTAAACGGCAGGAAATAAGAGGGTGACAGGGAGGAGGCGACCGAATGAAACACACCTTTACATCGGATAACAAAACGATTTCTTCTGGTCTGAACATTGTTGGAAAGAAAGAGGAGGATGGAAGTATACGACCGCAGGAGTGTTACATAATATACCTTTAAATCTAAAGTCACTTTCCACTGTTTTCACATCCTGACAAGGAACCTACAGATCAGGACCTTTACCTCCATAGTGCTCCGCCCTCGTGTGACGTAGCACACACAGTGAGCAGTGTTAGTGACTCAGCACGGTGATCTTCATTTACTAGAAAACATCCGGCATAATCCTGATGATTAAATAAAACGTACTTCTCGAGAGCGGTTATTAAACTTTCCACGAGTAGGTCTGTACACATGTTGGCTACGATGTTCAGTGAGAAAGAAACTAAGGCTGGATTTGTTCCTCCATATATTTTTGCTTCACTTTCCATTTCGTGTCGCATATTAAAAAAAAAAAAAAAAAAAAAAAGAGTATGAAGACTTTGTGCACAGGCAGAAAAATGGACTGGACTTACTGTTAGGATCGTTCTTCTCACGGATCCCGTCCACTCCCCCATCAGACTTAATCCTCAAAAAGAAGCCCCCGTTTTTACAGTAGAGTCTTTTGGGGTCCTTGAAGCTCCCGGGGGTGAAACTGCCGCTGTCGCCGTCTTCAGGTGTGGAAGGAAGTGTTGTGATTTCTCCTGTGGCCATCTCCTCCTCTTTCCCCGCTTCCTGGCGACTGCTTCGTCTCCTTCTTGAGAAGTGCAGGAGCCCCAGCGTGGCCTCCCACCTCCCACTAACTGTTCCCTCCTCCACAGGGCCTCACACAGACTGCTTCACCTCAGAGGTCAGTTCGCTGCTCGAACGCCCTCCTTCCAGGGCAGCGAGTGCCCTTTGACTCCTGGGAATGTGAAGCAGAAGGTCTCCCAAATGAGCTCCAGAAAATGTCTATTTTTACAATGGTAGCTGCTTGCAAACTGATGCATGCGGCTTCCCCCTCTCTCTCTTCTTGCAATGAAGTGTTTAAACCGAGGCAGCTGGGAAAGATCTGTGCGCGAAGGCTTTCCCCTTTGGGCCTCAGTTCGCATGCGCCCTGGTCGCACCGACACACATGCTCACGCCCACCAATGCTCACTGATTTAACCAACCAACCAACCAAGCAGACGTCAAGAAAAGGAGGGGGGGAGGCGAGGAAGGGGACAGGCAGCTTTGTAGGGTTTCACTGTGACCCCACGGAGAGCCAGGAGCCGTGGCAACCGTGTGAACAGAACCAGTGTTTTCATTCATCCGGTCCTTTACAAGGGCAAAGAGAGGCGGATTTTAGTTTTTCCTACAATTCAGACACAGTGCTATTCATATGTAAAAGACAAAAAATGTGATGTGGAGATTTAAATCCTTCATCATGCATGAGTTGTTCTTGCAGGATTTGAGGCCACATTTGAGGCCCTGACTGGTCTGTGGATTCTGGGCAAAGGAGACCACATCTGAAAGTCGAGCTGGGTAAATCCAAAGTCAGCTGTGCTCTCGGCTGACGTCATGTCGGTGACCCTCAGTGACGCATCCAACCAGAACACTTGTTGCATTAAAAAACAGTCTTCAATAGTTGTTAGTTAAAACATACTGGCTTCCAACCAGGAGACAGAGGTGAATTTCCTGCAACTGAGAATCCAAAAATAACCTGTCACTTTTGTCCTTAATTAAGAACCTCATGTTATTATTTAATACCATCACTGCTTCCCATTTACAGTCAAATATAAACAATAATTCTCCTTATTAGTGGGAATTGTATAACAGAAAATATGTGATTGATACATGTTCCACTCACAGGCCTTTTCTTCAAATTAGTGAGCTTAAAGTCCTGAAAAATCTTTTACTGGCGCAAATCTCATCATTAAGTGGATTAAAAAGGGAGCGATGTTCGTCATCTTCACTTAACTACAGCTGAACTGGTATTGACCCGTCACATTCCACACAAGTAGGCATGGATATTATAATTAGTGTATTGTATTAGCTCCTTTAAAGCTCACTTCTCCCTGATAAAAGCAAAGTTCTAGAGGGAACCAGCCAACACGTACCACATAATCCTTCTTCTGGTGCTTGGGCAACCAAGAAGAATATATGGACTAGAAATGGGCAGAGCAACGGGTGCTGGATGGGTCCCAAGCTAAAATCTGCCCTTGTGGGACAAATATGGAGCCCATCATGAGCTAACACATGGATGTAGAAAGACAGCGCGATACAGTGTTGGAGGCTGGGACCAAGCAATTTCTATTAAAGTTTAAATTAAGTCAACAAAAGCCAAAGCACACCAGCGTTGCCTTAAACCTGCCTCCCTGCTGCTCGCTCATACACCTGCAGACAGAAATATATCATATATAATTCACTTTATTACGATATATTGTATATAAGGTCTCAGTTTAGTTGGCTTAAAGGGGCAATCAAGATATATATCATATCATATATGTTATATTTTTCTGCGTCAGCCGAGGTCAGAGGTTGCAGACAGAGGCCGACGGTATCAGTTAATCCTTTGTCTCCCTCTAGTGGTAAAAAATAAGAAGTACCGATTGACTTAAATGTTTTTTAATATCCACACATTTATTCAGGCATTCAAAAATACTTTAATAAATACTATAATGATTTTTTTCTGCAGTCCACATAAAAAAATCTTCTATTTAGGTACCAAAAAAACGTCCTGCAACTCCTCGAAGTTGCTTCATCATAAAAGCACCAGATCTTCCTGTGCACTGTCGCTGCTGTGTTCCACACGTGTTATCACCTCCGCATCAGTCTGCAAGACCAGGAGAACCAGGTCTAACGCTTTCCTCCATGACTCCTGCTTCACACTGAGATTATCATAAATGTTTGCAGCTACTTCAACAGATACAATCCTTTCTGAGGACACTGGAGGATCCTCAGTAAAGTCAAGTCGTGAGAACTTTGCAGAAAGTCCAAGGCGTCCATTATTGTCCTGCAGTTGTCGGCTCACTGCTGTCCTGGCTTTGACCAATGAAATCCTTCCAGTGTTGACCATGACGGCAGATATGTAATCTATAAGACTGTCCGCCATGAGGGGCAGCACTACACCCCTGTAGGGGTTTGCTGCCGTCCCTGCTTTTGTTTGCTTCCCATCTCTTTGATTCTTGACATGGTGCTCCGCTTGCTTCTGTAGGTGATGAATACAAAGCATCTCTGTCTCTCCAGCACCGGGCAGAACGGCGTTGTCTTTAAGCGCATGGTGTACACGATAAGCACAAGCCCAAAACTGGTCCTCCAGAGCCTGCAGCTTCCCCTGTAAAAGGCTTGTGATGATCACTGTGACCAATGAGGTGCTCCCACTAGTGGAAATGTTCACAGCTGTTGTTGAAGTCATCTCATTGCTCCTAAGGTCTCGCCATATGACGACTTTAACTCCACTGCCGACGCAGTGCTTACTCAACTGCGTGGCGTAAGTCACCGGGACCGCTCCAGTTGCATTTGCAAATTCCTTTAGAACGGAAGCATTCACTTTGTCCACCACGAGTATACGATGAATGCAGCAGCGCTGAATCACTTTCTCACTAACAAGACCGCTGACTAGGACCAGGTTCACTCCCAAGGTCAACAGGAGCGTCAGAACCTTCTCCATCCACTCCTCCTCTTTGCTTAAACCTGACAAATCCGACTGCTCACACACACATTGTAAACCCGTTGGTTTCTTAAAGCCGAGATGGCGATAAGTGGCGGATAAATCTCCGTTAATAAGAGCAACATTCAGGTGTTGCTCTCTCAAGTTATGTGCGACTGAGGCCTGTTCGGCGTGTAAGAGAACAATGCAGCCTGGTGAAACACGAGCTTTGTGCTCTGGTACACCAGGCAGCACACATGTCACCACTTTGGTAACATCAAATGTGGAGCACCTCGTATCTTGTTCATTGTTTTTTGACTGGACATGACTGACTCCCACGACTAAATTCATCGCATCAACACAACCGTGGCTCAGTCCCTCAGCAATGTGCGCAATATCAGGAAGCTTAGGATGCTGTGCTACAGAACTACTTTCAGTAGCATTGAAATGACGGCTTAGTCTTATTTTCCTTTGTCCACTGGCGCTGAGAGGCTTCTCACAAACTTTTGTTGCCCCTTGCATGCTGGATGGTGCCTGTGCAGCCTCGACAATAGGTTTCTGGGCCAGGTGATGAGTGATACTTCCTGCAGTGCAGTTATCTGATGGCCTTAAACCATCAGTTGTGACGCTGCACTTCCTGCAAACATCCAAGCATATATCCATCCCCTCAGACATGGCTGAGATAATGTGTGACACTGGTACGCCTCTCTGAAGGCACTCCAGAGCGGCACGGCTCCACGCTCCCGCAAGAAACAGCAGGCAACCCGACCCTGTACGATAAACCCTCTGGTGCGCTTGAAGAGTCTCGTAAACCAGCTGGCCCACCGCACAGGTCTGCTCCAGGTTGTCAAAGATGCGGATACATGAGCACACGAGAGTTGACTCCCCGCTTGCCTCGTCTTGGATAAACTTGTACTTCTTATTGGGGCCCAATGAAGAGCGTGTGATTGCTGCCAGTGCTGAAAGCTTCTGCAGTCCAACATGTTCTCGGCGGTTTATGATCGTACTTCCCAGCATCACTTGAGGGGCCTGAAAGTTGAAGCTTGAAATTATGGATTCTAAACTTGATTCCTTTTCTCCTCAGCCACAGTAACAAGCAACAAGTACAGAGCTAAAGTACACATTTAAGGCACTTGAGGTGTTATTGCTGTTATTTAACATTAAACTATGAATTTGTTATGAATCAGTTAAACTGCTTCAATATCGCAAACCCCAAAAGGAGTGGGCGAGATGAACTGATTCACCACAACACCTAACCAGCAGGTAAGCTAACATGCTAATGTTTCAGAGGCAGTACTTAATTAACTTCTAACTTTGGCCTGTCTGTACAAAAGTAAAGGGGGACCAGTACACGGGAGAATGGAGAGTCCTGTTAAATGTCGTACAGACTTATATTACGTGTAAAGAATAAAACGAGGATACCTTTATTCAATAAGACTTCTTTCGGCTCCCGTTGCCCGGCTCGAATGATTAAACACTGCGCATGCGTCGTTTCCTGGTTGCTAGGAGAGACAGGGAAGGAGCTCAACCCTTGGCGGACTATATATGATCCCGCCCCGTTCCTTGTGTGATTGGCTAAAATGTTACCTGTCATGGCGCTTTAGGCTTTCTATTGGCTGTCTCTTATGTTCCTCAACAGGAAAATCTACTGCCGTTGCTGAGTAGCACTTTGTTGACATCCCGATTATCAAACGCACCATTGAAGTTTCCCCGGCGGATTTATCTTATTAAATGGTAATCCTTCATAACAATGTCTAATGGTAAACTTATTCTGTGTCCACTTATGAAGGTGGTGTTATAGATTAAAATCGGTTTACATTAGCTTGATAGCGTGTTCCTGTTTAGTCTCGCAGGCAGCATGGAAGCTATCTAGCTAGCAAGATAGTAGCTACCAGTTGACAAACACATCAGGTGTCTCTTTGTGCTGCATGTTCTATGTATCTACCTCGATTGAAAGTAACAAGGTCTTGTTTGCTATTTCTGTTAAGGCGTCAGGTTACAGAAAACCAACTACCTCGGCTGGCCAGAGGAAAAAAGCAGGTCCGAAAATCGAACTGACCGAGGAGCAAAAGCAAGAAATAAAGGAGGCTTTCGACCTCTTTGACACAGATGGCACCGGCACCATTGACGTGAAGGAACTGAAGGTTTGTTATGAAGTCAATTTTGCCATATTTTTAGATTATAAAGTGGCCAGATATCCGCTACACCCGACTGAGATCTGTTGCGTCTGTGCCACAGGTTGCTATGAGAGCTCTGGGCTTCGAACCAAAGAAGGAGGAAATCAAGAAGATGATTGCAGACATCGATAAAGAGGGTTCTGGAGCAATCGACTTCAGCGACTTCCTCAGCATGATGACGGGGAAAATGGTTAGTTTAACATGGTGTAATATAAAGCTAACTTGTCTGGCGTTGCTGGCAACAACAAACAGACAACAAGAAAACCAGACTTGTGTTAAGTTATGAAATAATTTGGCTGTCTGGTGCTCTTCAGAAAATAACATCCCAGAAACTAATAGTTTACAGTGGAATGCGGTGCTTGAGTTAGAATGGACCTGAAGGAATACACCAAAATAGACCATTATTCCTGACAAAAAGGGCACTAGAAGTAGAAGTAGTAACCTGACGTAAAACTGAAGCTGTAATCTTAATGTGTTTGTCTCGGTTCACTGCTAATAGAGTGAAAAGGACTCCAAAGAAGAAATCCTGAAGGCTTTTCGGCTCTTTGATGACGACTGCACGGGGAAAATCTCTTTCAAAAATTTGAAGAGAGTTGCCAAGGAGCTGGGGGAAAACCTCACCGATGAGGAGTTGCAGGTATTGTTGTTTCCCAGGACGATGTTCCCCTCCACGGCAGAGCTGATCAGTCTGTTTGATGGGGGCCTTGCTGGTATTTATTTTCCATCTGTCTACGCTACGATTGCTAAAACTGTATCCTTGCATATCAACTGCATATCAAATATAAATGGCACTTTGATGATACTTTACCTTTCTAACGAGGATCGCTGCTCATTTGAGTGACTAAAATAATACTTTTGAATTTCCATCAAATTGAATGATTCTTACAATCGGAACACGTCTTCTACTGCTTGATAAGCATCCTTCATATTCATATTCACCCCTTTCCAAACAGACACTGTCCAGCTGATAGTGACAACCCCCTCGCTTGTTACTTCTTCTTTTAGGAAATGATTGAGGAGGCGGACCGAGACGGCGACGGCGAGGTCAACGAGCAGGAGTTCTTGCGGTTAATGAAGAAAACCAACCTCTACTGAACTGAAGCGTTACAGATGTGTGTTCAGGACCGTCTGAACATCTGTCACGGACTCGGTTCAAGAACCTTTTATACAGCCGCCTTCAGGACCTTTTGATTTGTTTGGTTTGTAAATAAACGTTACTTTTCTGTATCTTTGCACAGATTTTTCTACAATAAAGGAAAAATATACTTGAGTTGTTTCGTCTATTTCAACTGTCCTGCATTTACATTTCGTATGATTTATATCCACGAGTCCTGAGACTCAGCCTTCCATGAGATATGATGTGTGTGTGTTTTAAGATGTATTAGTGTTTCGAAGAGTCAATATCAGCACGCTACTTTCTGCAGCACATCCGGCCTCGCACAGGACGGTCAGACGTCGGGGAGCAGACAGTGAGAGTCGTATGACAGAGTTGACTAACCAGAATGTTGCTACTGTAGCCAGAAATGAAGAGCGTGAACTCGAGATGAGTAACTCAGTAAAAGTCACTCTCACTTCTTGCTCATGTAACTAAACCGAGTCACCGTCGGTGTGAGATACAGTATGACATGTAATCTTATAGGAAAGCTGCTCCTGTTGATTAGAACCCAGCGGATGTCTGCTTTAGGCCCAAACACCGTGCATTGGTAAAATAAACAGGATACTGTAGTGACGTGTTTTTCCGAGTCGTTATTATTTTGAGGATGCCTTCCACTGATTGTGAAAGTCATGACAGCGAAGGAACGTCAGGTGGAAAGTATGAAAGGTTTCATTCCAAGACGAGAAATCCATTCAAAGGAAATAATCCCCGAATGAAATGTTGTAAGTGTAAACAGAAATATCAGCTCGTCCGCCATGTCTCCGACAAACTTTCACACGTTCGAACCTTCTTTTTTTTATGTACCTGTGTCTTTTGACACCGTAAATATATTTACAGACACGTCTTCGTCATGTTCAGAATTATTATTTTTTTTAACTTAAATTAAACAGTATGTTTTTCCTGATCAAGAAACCAAAAGTGTTTCACAGAGAGAAAATAAATAGAACGTAAAAATAAAATAAAAACAGTAATAAGTAGACAATCAAATGATCAAATGCAAATATCAGCTAATAATCAAAGGAAATTAGTTCTGAGTGATTGTATATTATATTTTATTCACCTGTCAAACCAAAATTTGGATATGACAGATGAGCCAAATCAATATCCAGTATTTGAAAAGGTTCATCTACACCCCCCCCCCCCCCCCCCCCCC
>CAAKHC010008255.1:8087-25203 GCA_901007825.1 Macroramphosus scolopax | reverse complement strand
AGTAATGTGACTGAAATAACAAAATACACGAAAATAGACGAAATATCACCACAATACATTAAAGAAAGTGTAGGAAAAGAATTAATATACAAAATTATAGTTATAAAATTAGCGGATGACAATGTAAAAATGAGATATATATATAATGAAGAGAGTGGATAGAAAGATGACATACCTCTTCCCCAGGTGACAGAAAAAGGGAAGAGGTGAAGGGGACAGGAAGTTCCATAGACACCCAGAGGAAGAAGAAGAAAAATACGAAGAAGAACAATACGAAGAAGGAGATAATACTGCACATACATTTATGGTGTGTTAAAATAAAAACATCTTTGTGCAATTATAAATAAAAAAAAGGAAATGTATTATAAACAAAATACACACTGTTACACACAGACTTAAAATGTTAATTTCAAACATTTACTACAAATTTTAGGATGTGAGTGAATGGATTATTAAGTTGCCATAGATTCACATTCAAAAAGAATATTTCTATTTATGAAAAAATAATTACACAGGAACAGGATAGAATGTTTGAGTGGGACAAAGAAGATTTATTCAGATTTCAAGTTTGGGAGGAACTTCTTACAGAGAAATTGTGAATGTCCATTCGCCACCAAAGGGCGTCGGTGTTCATGGTTCAATCCGTCTTACTACTGAGTCATTAAATACCTAAATGTTCCATCTTACGTTGATAAGGTTTTTTTCCATGTTCACTGCATCAAAACCGAGTGGATTTACAAGAGCTACTGACATGATTCAACTCAGTAGAGAGTGACGACCACAAAAGAAAACCTCAAGAAAAAGAAAAAGAAAAAAAAAAAATCGTACATCAACATGGAAATCCTAATACCACTGTCAGCTCTCACAATGACAGGTGCAGGCGTGTTTTGAAGCAGGTGCTCCCACTACACACACGCCACTATTGTGGATGTCCCAGATGACAAGGGGATTTTGCGACTCGTCAGATGTGTTCACACCTGTGAAAAATCTTTCCACACAAACAAAAAAACCTGTCCTGACCAAGTACGAGGTTTGGGGTGAGAAATTCAAACAGACAGATGGCCAAGCGAGCTGAGCTCAGGATCGGTATAGTTGCAGCTGTTGGAGCTCCTGAATGATGAATGTAAATAAAATCCACCAACATCTGTCTGATCTTCTGACCTGATTAAGTGTAATAAGTAGTGTAATAAGTGTCGGTAGGAAACTTAATCATTAGCTGATCTGCTTAAAAAGGACAAAGCCCATCTGTTCCTCCTCCGAAGTTAAATAAATAACAAAAAAAGTTGTATTATTACGTAACTGCATCCAAAACTAGAAGTGCAGAGCTCCAACAAGGCCACTCTTATTATGTAGATGGATGCACTTAATGAAATATGCCTCAAATCTGCATATATATATGTGACCCGAGATTTTGGCATCAATGGAAGGTACTGGAAATAAGCTTTAAAATGATACCATTGTTTGAAAGTTTTCAAAATATGGCCATTTGAATCAGGGTCTTCCAGCCTCTTTTTACGATTGAAAACCTGAGAAAATCGCGTTTAAAGTTTTTTCCCCCGACATCTGTCGCGTGGTATCGTTCATCTTTACCTTCGCGGAGCTTCGTGGATTGGTTCTTCCTGGTCGTGTCCCTGGCTACAAACGTTTCGGTATCAAGTTGCTGTCCTCTCATTACACCAACACAGCTAGCGAGCAGAGACAGTGACGTTTCCGAGGTAAAGGGAAACCCTCAGAGGTCGACGTTAACGGGATCATTTACAGCGCATTTAATACAGCTTGAAAGTTGCAAGTCAACTTTAAGTGTCATTTACGTGCCTTTCCTCAATATATGTACTATATAGCTTTGGGAGATTGTTTTTGTCAAGTTTTTCCACGTTATCTGCCCGAATCTAAAAATAGAACGTTGCGACTTCCGACTCGTTTCGCCAGATCGGGTCACATATAAGGGTTTGTGTTCATAGAGCTGTTTACGCTTAACTTTTCGACAGAATCTATTACTACATTTGACCTTTGGGGGGCGCTCCTCTCCCTTTCTTCTTACCAGAAATGACTTTAACTCTAAGTGCTCACATTTTATCTGCAACAATAAAGATTTCACCACTAACCTGTCGTGGCGGCTGCCACTATTTACCAAGGAATTAAATGAGCCAGCATCCTATGATTATCACCTGTGCAAGGACAGGCTGCTGATGCTACACAAAGCTGTATAATGATGCTTTGAGATCTTAGAACTGAATTCGGACACACGGGGACATCACGGACATCGGAAATGTTCCGGCCTTCAGAGACAGCCTGGTCCGGTGTGGGGAATTGTGAGCAGCCTCTTTCACATGGAAAGTTTTCAGGGACAGCAAATCATCCAATCACAAAAATGATATTACGTGTTCAAGTGGAACATTTGTCAGGTATCACCATGAGAGAAAGTGAACCCTGTGCCCACCTCTTAACTTTGGGGTTTCACCAAGCAGTTGATCAGGGAAAGCACTGCATGATTAATAGGAAAACATACAAGAGAATAGACCCAGCCCTCCCACCATCTCTGCTGAGGCCTATAAATCAGCTCCAAGGGCACCACTGAAGAAAGGAGAAAGAGTCAGTGTACACATCCGAAGGAAACTGAAATCAAGCTTTACAGAATAAAAAAAATATGTTTAGTATGGAGCGTTGTTTGAGAACTGCCCTCTGGATAGTTTGTCTCATAGGACAACTTGAAGCAAAACCTGTCTGCTCGGAGGGCAACCCTGGAGAACATCTGCACATCTACGTCAACGACCTGGGCTTTGGCTTTCTGACCAAAGACGTCTCCTGTGTAAGTTGTTCCACGATAAAGTCGAGAGAGCGGCACTGCGTCTGACTGACAGACACCAGGGACAGTTTATGTTTGTCTAACAAGATCAGAGGTTCCGTTGTAACGAAATGTCTAAACTGAATCTTCATCTCCCTGCAGGGACATAATGTGACCTTCATTTCACCGACTAACGTGCAGGTAAGAGACAGAGAGCGTTGCTCTCTGACGAGCTAGGTGCCTTACGGGTTGAGATCAAGGGGATGAGAATGTGTTGCAGTGACCTGAAATGTGACCCAAAGCATTTCTCTCTTGTGCCAGGATCACTGCCACACCGCAGCCCTCAAGTTCTTCAAGGAGGGGCTGGAACATGCCAAATCCAACTGCAGTGATGACCTGGGGCGCATCGACCAGACTCTGGAGGCTCTGGAGTGGGCCACGGCAAACCATGATCTCACTGACTGCCCACAACCTGTGAGTATTTAATTAATTAACTTAGATTTACTTTCCCAAACTCTAAATGCACGATCCAATACTAAACCAGCTTCGGCTCCACAGATCCAGAGAGACTCTCCGGAGTGCAAGTGGGACAACAAAGAATCCTGGAAGCAGTTTGTGAAGGACTTTGAGAGTCTGGTTGAACTTCTCATCACCGCTTCAACAGATAACTGACTCAAACAGATGTTTCCTTTAAGTTATCAATAATGTTACACACTGCAGAAATGATGGTATCGTCTCTCTAAGTACCAATCCAGAAACACTGAAAGAAGTTCTCAAGTTATTTTATATATTTATTTAATTATTTTCTAAACTCCTGTATACCTGTATCTATTTATACACGTGTCATTTCTTGCAAATAAAAAATGTAACCAACCACGACAACGGTGCATGATCTTTGATGCTCATGTAAGACGGTGAAGATCACGACGATCTAGAAAACATAACTTAGAGAATTAAGCATTTCTCCACACATTCAACACGTTCGTTCATCTCCTGATTCCCGAAGAGCTTGTGAAAATAGAACCGATCGTGTCCCATCCAAACCTAAGAAACAGAAAGACGTTCTTAAACACTCAAAGAACAACACGAGTGCCTTTTAAGTTCTTCGCGCTGTCTAACGTACAAGGGGAAAGTCCCCGTTCAGATGTGGTGACACGAGTGTCAGTGTGTTTACAAAGTGCTCTCGCGTAAATGTTGCCGACACATAGCTTATAGATTGTCTCTCTCCAGTCGGCCTGTGTGTGTGTGTGCGTGCGTGCGTGCGTGCCTCTCTCCAGTCGGCTTGTGTGTGTGTGTGTGTGTGTGTGTGTGTGTGTGTGTGTGTGTGTGTCCGTGCGTGCCTTTCTCCAGTCGGCTTATAGCGCTTTCTCCTCCCACAACATTTCCAACTGAAGTGTCCTTGAGCAACGCACCTGAACCCCCAACTGCTCCATGTGCACTGCTACGTGGCCACCCACTGCTCCCGTGTGTGTTTACGTATGTGCGTTCACATATGTGTGTGTGTGTTCACGTGTGTGTGTGTGTTCACGGGCGTGTGTTTGCTTGCATGTTCACCTACGGATGCGTTAAAATGCAGAGAATAATTTCTCTTTTAATTAACAATAACTTTAATAAACATTAAAAATATTTATATTTTATTCAATCACTGTATAAATTGCTGTTTTTTTATTTAGTCGTGTGCTTTCTAATCAATAAATCTGAATGGAGCATCCTACAAACAAGAAACATCTTGAACCTTCAAACTTCTCGTCCTGCATCTCAGCTCGTTGAACGAGACTCCAGACACGAGGATTCCCCGAGGACAGTCAATCATGCTCAGTGCTTTAATTTTACTTCTATTAAAAAAATTACATCATATTTTATTTCATTACATTACGGCAGAGAAAGTGAGAAAAACCCTGACAAACGAGGGGTCGACCAACCTAGTTTCACATGAGGTTGAAGTCAAATGTGGTGCAAGAGGCTACTCGAGGGACTTTACCATGTTGTTGAAGCATCACAGTGAGAAATTCCCAAGAGTAAAGGAAAAACAATGCCGTGTGCATTAGGTGTGCTCAAACTATTTCAGCCCACCCTTTCCATCCCTGAGCTATAAATTCAATCCAGCACCGGGTGGGGGTACATAACCTAATGCAACTCTCTCTCTGAACAACTTTCTTTGCACTAACAAACTTTAAACGCTTGAACATGCAGGGCTTCATCAGGATTGCTGTTTGGATAGTTGCTCTCTCGTGCTGCGTTCAGGGGAAGCCTCTGCTCCAAAGCGACTCGAAAATCCAGTTTATGCGGGATCATGTCAAATGTGTGAGTCATTCAAACCTGAGGTTATTTTTTTCTTTTGTTCAATGTGCTTTATACTTTCTGCCGGTTGATAACACTGAAGTTTAAATACTAAATTTTTCCCTTTCTTTCCCCCCAACAGCCATCAGATTCAACATTCTACGCTCCCAAAAACGTGATGGTAAGAATATATTTAGTCATCCATCTCTTGAATGTCTTAAATTGATACAACACAGCAAGAAGGGCTGTTTAAAAATGGATTTAACCTAATAATGTTCTATACGTATACGCCGAAACGAGTATGGTATCAGAAGAGAAAAAACAGGTCATGCCGGGTTCTCCCCAACATGTCTCTTGGTTAAGTTGAGCTCTTCTTAACCACATGTAAAGATTCTGTAGTACAGGAAATGAACTCGGCAGAAGCCGACACTTCACACACACACCGATGAGACAGCTTCTCATCGTGGACTCTGAGCAGTAAAAATGAAGCTAAAACATCTCTCGTCTCTCACACACACAGAGCGAATGCATCACCGCAGCGCTGGACTGCTTCCTGACTGAACTCAATGGGACTGTCAAGTATGAATGCGAGGACCCCAAAGAGTACGTGGACGACGAAGTTGAATTCCTGAATATCACGATCAAAGAGACGAGAAAAACCATTGTAAGTATTTCTCAAATCAAAGCGCCCATTCATAAAGGAGGTAAAAATGTGCTGTGATTAACTGTTGCATCATCTTCATCTTCTCCGTAGCCACTGAAGACCACCACGGCGTGTGACTGTGAGGCCTGGTCTGAAACTACATTCGGGGACTTTCTGACAAGAATGGAATCTCTATACCAGCTTCTGGCGAGCGAAGCCTCACAGAGGTGAACAGCAACATCAAGCCGATGAAGACTGCGGCTGCCTTCACGCTGCAGCTGCCCCGAGAAACACTGCAGGTCTACAGATGAAACTACACCACCGGGCAATGACGTCAACTGACATCCACTTAAGGCGACTTCTTCCCCAGAAAGCAGCTGAACGTGTTTCACGGATTTTATGGATCCAAGCAACACGTGGTGAATGTCTCGAATAGATCTTTGAATTTAAGCGGCGCAGCAAGTCTGAACACTGTTCTACTATATTTGTATTTAAAAAAAACGTGGCGAGAAGGCAAATGTCCGTGTTGAATGTTTTGTTTTATCTGCACATTTATTCAAGCTTGTGTTTCGATATGATGATTTCTGCAAGAAAACCCCAGTGACACTCTGATTTACTATCTATTAATTTATTATTTAATATTTAATATTTTATTTGTGGTGCTCCGCACCTGATGTAATAAATATTATTTAACAAAGAGTTGTGTGTGTGTGTGTGTGTGTATTTTGCCGATGTCAACACGTGCAAATCATAAAAAGATTACAGATGTTAGCTTGATCTTATCACAACATGGATTATGTTTGGGTTTGACCCATAAAATATATAAAGATACACTCTGAATAACGTTATGTGTCAGAGGCATCCGTGTGTGTGCTCTCAGGAGGGTGAATTACCTCAATGTCGAGGGGCAAGTAAAGTAGCCGAGCTTTCAATAACAAGCCCGACAGTGGAACATAAAGTCATAGTGAAGACACTTGTCAAGTCATTGCAGGAACAATTACAGATTCTGGACAATCCCAGGCTGCTTAGCCACATGATCAGCAACAGGGGTCCACTTTCCTAAGACATCCCCTCCATCTTCACTTCTAAAATCTCATCTTAAGAGACCCACGTTTCTGTGTCTCCAAAGCTACATGATAGATTTTAAGATTTTATATCAACTGATATCAGGTGACAAGCAGTGTGTTTGCTGCCGGTAATGAGACTCTAAAGAAGGGTTGCAAACAAATTGTTTCAAAGTATATTATATAAGATGATCCTTATATATTTTTACATCATCATCTAAGTGTACTGCAGAGAAATCATTACAGTATTCTATAATATCGGTTTCAATCTCCTCCAGCGCAGCACATCCAGACCAGTGTTAGCGCTTCTGAGAACTCAGGTTTCAAATGCTTTCATTGGTAACCACATCAAGCAGGTTGCACATCCTGTTTGCCTCTAAACCTACTAGTAGCACCTCGGTGACTGATGCAAAACCAAAAAAAGATTAGCCAACGCTTAACAAACACTACAATATAGTTGTAGTTGCAGATAAAAATGTATATTAAAACAACTGTTCCTCCTCCGGAGGGCACCCGAACATGAAGGCTGCTGACTGAAGAGATAGTGACGATGAAGTGGTTAAAATATAAAACATGGTGTCATAGGTGAATTAATAGTTGCTGATCAGCAAAGTCCTCAGGTCTGCTTGACATGAGTCAACTGAAGGGCAGATCTCACCTAAAGTAAAACATTGATAATAATAATAATAATAATATTAACATCAGCAACAGGAGACAACAGTTTCCATAGCAACATAAGAATAGAAGGCACAAATGAAATATTAATTGGAAGTGGAAGATTGAAATGCCGAACTACTTTTAGAGAAATTAAACTTTTTATTGGTTGGTCGCAGGTTAAAAGTCTGTTCACTGAACATTAATGAGACTTTAGGAATGGAAAGTGGGAGGGGGACTTCCGGTTTGGGACACTGCCCTCTTCTGATAGTGATGTCAGGTAAGAATTTACGAGAGAAAATGTTTAGAAAACGTCCCGGACGCAGCTGCAGAGCCTTAAACAGAAGGCCCTCTAGTGAGGGATGCATCTTGCCTGCAGGAGTTTGTGAAGCCATCATTATTCAAAGCAGCTTCAGGGATGAACACATCTCTCTCCGTCAAAAGTAATGATCAGATTTATTCTCTGAATATCAGAGCACAGAAAGGACAACGAGATATCAAGTGTTCTAAGAACATCTGGATATAGTTCCATGCTGACAAACTGCCTACGATGTAAACAGGAAATCTGGAGGTATACATACAATGAAAGGCTTGATTCCTTGGACAAAAGTTCCTGATTGCAGTGGTAATCCTTCTGTTTCAGAAGCAGTAGGAAGACAACATGCCACTCCATTCACAAGACTGCTCAAAAGTAAATGATCTGTTGCAACGGCATACACAGGAAACCAAAGTATTTCCTGTTTATCCTTTAGAGTAGATACAAAGACAAATCAACATGGGGGGTCATCGTGTTTGAGTAGCAGCCAGTCGGTGTTTCAACACTACGCCGTCGATAGGCTGTCAATCCCAAAGAATGATGACTGTCAAAAGCTGGTAGATTAGGGAAGTTACATCATCCAATAATTTACAGACAGAAACAAACAAGAGAGAGAGAGAGAGAGAGAGAGAGAGAGAGAGTGAGAGAGTGAGTGAGTGAGTGAGAGCATGAGAGAGTGTGTGAGAGAGAGAGGGAGTGTGAGAGAGGGTGTGAGAGAGATGAGTGAGCGAGAGAGTGAGAGTGAGAGAGTGAATGAGTCTGTGAGTGTGTGTTCAGAAACTTTGTGTAATCCAGCCAGTTCATGGACCCTCGGTTTAGAGCAAATAGTCTTCTTGAACAGAGCTACAGATGCCCTAAAACCTGAAGTACCATCCAAATGTATCTCCTTTTCTTTTACCCTCTCTATTCTCTAGCTTTCCTCCTCCATGTTACATGTGGTAGTTTATTTCTTGTCCTCTCAATCAGCTTCCAGGTGAGTTAAATGTATCTCCCCCTTCCCAAATCACTTCCTGTCCAGGAGATAAAGGGCAAGTATGTAATTTTCTGTCTCTCCTTTTCTGCCTTCAAATGTATAATTCTGTCCATGAAACCCTCATAAATAAATTAATCCTTTCAGTTCAGATATTGTTTTAGTCTTGTCCATTTCGGAGTGTTATGAACCACCTTTCTGGTTCGGGTTAGATTCAGAAATAGAATAGAAAACATTGATTTCACTGAGTTCAAACTCCTTACTCTTTATGTAACAATCACAACATAACTTGTTTGTAATACTCCAGAGCCCCGAAGACAATAGAGGAGGACTTCAGTATGAACATTACAAATTACTATTACAATTACTATTTCAAACAGTACAAGAACGTAACTAGCATATCTTCTCATCACGTGCACAATGTATATAAAGTCAATGTCAACTGAAGGAAGCAGCACTGGGCTGCAACCAATGCTTAATAATAAAAAAAAATCCTTTCATACAAATAGAACATATCTGTATTCTCTGTTCAGAATATAATCCGCTCCTGAGGGTTGAAAACTGCTTACATTCTCCTTTAGTACAAAAGTGAAACACAAACTGGGATTCAAACAAAATCCCCCCAAAAAATATAAAACACAACCCTAACTTCTTCAGTCCCGTAGCAACATTTACTTCTCGGAAACTAGACTTAGTTTCATAACCTTTGAACAGAAGTGCGTCCAGAATTTAGCTTTTTGAGTGATAATAAAATGGTTTTATTTCACATGCTGAAGTTATCACTGACCGACAGCTTGGACAGCCAGGAACCGAAGCCGTGCTGCTGCAGGTATGTCCTCAGCACATTCTTGGCCTCCTGGTACGGCTTCGCCATCCTCTTCAATGACAAATTACAATAAATAATCAAAAAGTATGACAGAATTAAATCTCAAGAGGTGAGAGAGCACATTGCAAAGATTTAACACAGCTGAGAGAGGAAGAATAATTGAATATTTGCTTCCAAGACAGACCACATATCAAGTACATTTCTCTCAATTAACTTGAAGGCGGATGGCTGACAAATCTACACTGGTGAACTAGGAATGAACTCAATTCTACATGCATGTGTGTGAGTTTGAGCCGTCAGTGGATCGTTTGATACACGTTAGACTAAATTGTGAAGGGAGCAGCAGTCGAGGTTACCTTGGCTTCCCTGTAGGAGCTCGTGGCCAGCAGTTCCTGCCTCTGGGCCTCTTTGGCCACCAACTTGAAGCGGTGCAGCATCGCTGCCTTGCACAGGCGGCTCGCCAGAGCAGAGCCACTATTAAAGGGAGACCTGCAACAGGAGAGTTGCTGTTAAGACATGGCTGCGGATGTAACCAACCAAATGGCAGAAACGCAGTGACAGCCTACTGCTCCGGTGAGGTTGTGTTCACTACCTGTCATGCAATGACCATGTAATTGAAATTAAGGTTGACTCCTGCAGTTACGTATAATAAGACAATCCCACTGCCGACTTCCTGTACAGTCACCAGCGACATCCTTACTCATCGACGGTCCTGCCCATCAGACCATCCACGACCTCCAGGGAGCTGTCGCCTTCGCTCCAGTTGATGCTGTAGGTCAAGTGGCAGCTGTCTGCACTGCAGGTAGCCACAGAAGGCACCATGGTGATATGAGGCCTCATCATGCAGTAGAACATGGGCAGCAGGGATGTGATCCCCTCCACGCGTTGGCTAACAGAGATCTCCATGCCACGAATATCCCTGCAGCTCGAGTCACCTGGAGGATTTAATTCAAAAGCTGGGTGAGTACTCTGAGCTTTCACTAGCGACTATAGACTTCAGGTATGTTTATTTCTAGCTCGGGGAGTTCATGCTGGGTTCTACGGATGTAAAGGGGTTCTATGTACAAGGCCCAGTAGTCAAACAAAAACAACATTACATAGAAGAAGGCTTGCAGATCCCTCTCTTGAGGGAGAGTGAGGTTCTCAACAGAAACACTTCAGTGAACAGCCAAATTTGCAATGCAGGAAGAGTGTGATAATCCCATTCCACAGAAGATGATTGACTTGCCTATGAGGATGCTCTGGACATAGACGGGCTCGATGAAGTGGCTGAGCAAGGCTCCCTGGTAGCCCAACACTTGCCACTGAGTAATCTTGTCTGTGGCGGACATGCTAACCACCTTCGAGGCAGAGTGTTCGAGGGCTGATGAGAGTACTGAGAACACCTTTAAAAGAAGCAAGAACAGATTCAATTCCATCTTCAAGAATTCTCCTGCATGTACCACAACATCAACATTGTAAGAAAGAAAGAGTAGGACACCTTGCCCTCGACTGAGAGGTGTAGGCTGATCTCGTTGTTGACTTGCCATGCCGATATGGAGAGCGGATTCAGACGCCTGAGAATAGAATAGAGTAGAGAGCTGATGAACAGAACTTAAACGATAAACAGCAGTGACATTGAGATGCTGCCGACACCCACAGCTTGGATTGGACCTGAGCAGCGCCCTTTGGCAGCTGGTTCACATAGAGGTGGAGGGTGACGTCACTCTTCAGGATGAGGAGGCCACTGCCGCTGTTCTGCTGGAAGACTGACTTCTCCGTCAGATTGGCTGTCTTGCTGTAGAACATCAGCAGGTGCCGGTACAGAAACCTGAAAACACAACGGCTCATCATGATGTAACAGTAGTATATACGTTATTAAAAAAAAAAAACCTAATGTGTGCCTGTGTTTCTGAACAGATTTACACAAGGCCATGTTTACGGCTGACCTCATTAGTGATCTCCTCGCAGAAACCACTGCATTTGAATCGTGCACAATGCGTCCGCTCGACGACGCGCTCTCCTTGGTGTTGAAATTACCGGTGCCGAGGGCAATCACGTCATAACCCCTGGCTAAACAGAAAAGACAAGGAGAACACAGAATAGAGTAGAATATCTGTAAACCAAGTGTTGTGCTTGCTTTGTGTATCTTTTCCTAAACTCTGTGCAGCAATTGAGATCACCTGTCTGAGGTTGAGGGTGGGGTCTATATTAAGAGGCTTCTTCCTGTGACCTCACTCTGTCTCAGACTCCCTGGCACTACACTCAGCTTCTGATGTTTCAGCTTCTTGTTACAATCTGGCTACTAGTTAGATGGAGACCAGTAGAGGTTAGATCAAAGTATGTTTTCAGCAGAGAAGAGAGCAGGTGAGTTCTACAGTTGGTTTGGTTCTTCTAATCTAGTGTTCGCATGTGGTGGCATTCGCTGTGGTTGTAAGGAGGAAGACAAATTTTTGTTTCTGAAACCAACTCAGTGGATTAAGTGACTCAAACACTTAAAGAGTGTTTGTCGACTTTCCTGTTCTTGTTGTGGTGGTACTCATAAACCAGAGCATTACTTTCTGAGCGGACCAAATGAAACTGGTAATACAGCTTCAGCCAACATTTTAATTACCGCAGATGTCTTTCTTTCCTGTAGTTAGTGCTCTAACAACAGTTAACAGGTTCTATATCATGAATCTCCTTAATTTTTATAATGAAACTATCAGCTGAAAGCACAGCATTCATAACTGCCTTTACACATCAGCGTCACATGATGTCAGAAAACAAACAGATCCAGCCAAAGCAACAAGTCATCCAAGCAGCTTTTTACTTAACAAACCTCCATCTTTGAAAAAAAAAAAAAAGAAGAGCTCACTTACCAGTCTGAATAATGAAAGCTGCTATGGTGCCTGCGCAGCCAGAGAACTCAGGGTGGCTGTTCATCAGTTTTGTGAGCTGCTCCTTGACGGCGTTTGGAATCTGGAGGTTGGCGGAATTCTTTCTTTCTGAAAATCAAACAAGAATTTAACAAAAATAAGATGTATGAAAATATATTTATGTAAACGTGTTTCCACAGTTGTTTTCATACATACGGGTCCTGATATAGATGTGAAGATGTGACTATTTGTTTTGTTGGCTCCACTCCAACATATAGAATGATAAATTAAACTATTATGATGAGGTAGAAGTGCTGACTTATAAGCTTGAACAACACAACAGTCTTAAACCTACAGTCAGAGTAACCAGCAGTGACAGCGTTGGAATGGTTTCATTTCAAACCTCCGTCATGTGTCTCAGCATGAAATGTCAAACAGAGAAAGGCCAACATCTTGATTGTTTTACTGATTAAAAATATTGAATTCTTCCAACTTTAAAAAGAGGGCAGAGAGAGAATTAAATCCGGGTTTCACCGTGACCAGATCTATAAAGATGGACTGAGTCTGAGGTGGGGGGCAGCTCTTTGACAGGCAAGGGTGGAGGGATATCTAAGAGAGAGAAAAAAACAGGGAAAGGAATTAAGTGTTGACAGAAGAGGCGTTCTTCTCAATAATCATCCTCTACGCGATTATAACTGCTTTCATTGAGTCTCTAGCTTTTTTATTATATCTTCTTCTGTCCTGCTGTTGACTCTTCCCTAGCCGTTTTTTTTTTTTTATTCCTCAAGTATCTATTAAGAGGATGTTCATTCACTTATCAACATCAGGCTCTAACCTGAGGCCTCAGGGAGGACAGACTCCAGACTTTCCAAAGTGGGCAGCAGGTCCTGGACAGCGTGCTCAGCTGCTTTAAACCGAGCTGCCTTCTTGGTTATCCCCATGCCGGTCTTATACTCGGCTCCGTCAATCACCACGCAGAAGGCAAAATAAAGCCCTGATATGTTGCCTGAAAGAACGACAACAAGTCGTAAAAGAAGTTGTTAATATGAAAACTTGGCCACAAGAAAGAAGTATAACCCAGTGGAATAAAGACATTTGAAATCTTATCTTGAGGCTTTTAAAGCATTTTTAAATGAGATTTAAGTGTTGAATCTGTACACAACATTTTATCATCTATTGACAGTTTAAAGTGCAGTTTCTCCCAACTCATTAAGATATGAGGCTGGCCATGTTAGCCAGATATCCCCGGTCGTAGGCGTTACCTAGATGCCTGCCAGGTGACGAGATATCTGCCTAGAATAACTGTGATTCAGCCATAGTAAGCAGTGCAAAATATACGTTTACTAGTTTGTTGTGAAAGATTATATTGGTGAGAATGGCATTTTGATTACGTGCCTCACAGAGCTTTTGATTGAAGTTGGTTTCAAGCATCGTGTCTGGTTTGTGTTTTGAAATGCTGCACAAAGCAACACTGTGCCAGTCAGGTTTAAGGGTACATCCTGGAATACATTCATATTGAAAGTAGTCATCAGGAAGGTTTGCGTATATTGTCAAAAAACAATTAATCAACTGGCATCCAAACAACAGAAAAACATCAGTGGTCTGTATGAAAAATTTGAATGTAGACAGACATATTGTGCAACTTCCTACCAGGGGTGACGGTCTCCTTCATTTCCAGCTGAAACTGCAGAAGTCGGGCAAGCTGATGGAGCAAGGACACGGCGTCCGTCTCCCCATGCAAGTATCGGTCGATCAGCATTTTAGGTGTGACTTTCGGCTTGACAGCAGAACCTGTGTTGTTGAAGTAAATAAACCAGGGAAGAAACAGGTTAGGATATAAACCAAATCTAGATTTGTATATTTGGTTTACAAAGTGTAAACTGCCCTGCAATAGGGCGTAATTTCAGGATTATTTTTATATGTTGTTAGATAGGTAGGTAGATACTTCATTTATCCCGAGGGAAATTGAAGGTCTCCAGTAGATACATGTTGATGATAACGTCCTGTGAGTTTCAGCTCAAACATAACCTGAAACTCACCAGAGTTGAAGGTGCTTTTCGCTTGTTGGGTGGATAAAGGTTTACATGGTTGAGTTCGTTCTGAAGGCGATGATGGCAAATTCTTCATCAGTATTTGACTGAAACTAACTCCTCTGGATCCACGAAATGAACCAGCAGCAGAAGACATCCTGACAGCTTTTGAAGTCCTTGAGAAGAGGAAAAACACAAACTCTGTTCAAAGTTACACCTGCAAAAGAAAGTCAGATAACCACAAAATATTAATGATGCTAGTTTTCACTAGTGGTCTAGAAATATTGTTTATGTCCGTCGCAAATGATATTTTAAATGAAGTAACGCTGATTTTTTTTTCCTTACATATGCGTTAAACTACATGTGCACCTTTGTCCCTTGCGTCAATTTTCGCAAAAGACCGTCAAATGAAGCATGAAGTTAGTTGACGTTAACGTTACCATTAGAGCTAGTCATAAGCCTGACGTTAAATAACATAATACTATAGGCCTGCCGTTAACAAGCATGAAAGCTATTAACCTTAGGTTAAATAGCATTAAACGTGAGCTAAAGTTAAACTAGCTTTAAAGCTATACGCCTGACGTTAACTAGCATTGAAGCTATTAGCTAAAGTTACACCTGCTAACAGTTGAACATTTAGCCGAAATTAGAGAAACCTCAAACTCACCAAACTTAAATTCCAGCTAGTTTGCCTAATTCAATATGCATTAGAACTTTCCAAACCTTTTTGGGTGCAAAATATGTAAGCGAACTGTATTATATCTATATTATTTTTTCAAGACAGGCTGGACGCCGCTCTGCGAAACGATTGCGCACATACGTAAGCTTGATAGTTTGATTGACAGCTGTTGTTTGATTAACGAGCGCATCATGTATAAGCCCCGCCCTATTCTCCCAGTTGAATGTGCCCAAGCTTATCAGTGTGACTGTAACAATGTTAGCATTACTCCTATGGTCCGAAATATTTTAGCAACTATGATATATTATAATATTAATAAAATGTACACCATTTGAGGACTTTGAGGATAAATTATTTCACTCTTGTATATCCTTATTTTCCACCTAAAAGCACAATCAGATTAAAATGTTTACATATTCTAAGAGATATTTAGTTTTGCATTAAGACAGAGACTCCCTGGAGATGAAGTCTGATGACCCTTAATCTGCATCTCTATGTGCAAGATGATAATTGTGAATGTGTACAAGAATCTCTAATTATTATTAAGACTCTCTTTTGTAATGTGCATTTGATTTGTACATGTGAAAAAAAAGTGTAATGCCATTGTAGGGTAAACAGGGTTAATTAATGATCTAAACGATGGCCCTGTTCCATTTAGCTTGGCTCGGGCAACGGCATCGCACATGATAGCCCACTGGAATGGCCACGTCAAAATAAAATCATAGTAAGTTTTGTGTTAATATGCATTGGAAATATGCTGTTTTCCAAACCGCCTACTATAATAGCAGTAGTTCGCTAATAAAGAAATACCTGAATGTTATATTGATTCAGAATTTATCCGACCTATGGATGTACAATAAGTATCAGACCATTCAGAAACATGCAAACCTGCATCACCTTTAGACAAGGAGAGAAACAGCAGACAGACTCTTTGTTGAATTCACTTGCATTAAAAGAAACAAGAAACCATGCTTCATATGATCTGATAATCCTGAAAGCAGGGCTGTTATTATAATATATCACTCCAGACTCCAGACTCCTGCCAAATTTGGTCCCCTCAAATGTTGACTCCATGGCTGCAGCCTCGCCTGGTGGGAAAATAATTTGCCCTCCAGCCATTTTTCTTCCATGCAGACATACAGCAAACAACAATAAAGATCGATCACAATGCATATTTCTTATGATTTTTCTTGCTGTTGTTTGCTTTCATCCTTGTACATGGAAACAGAGTCTATGGCTTGAGATACGATTGAGTTGAGCCACTGCAACAGGCAAAGAAAATATAACATATTTTGTTCCAGTGAAACTTGTTTAACCCTCCTGTTGTCCTCATATTCTGTGTATAGGGGTTTTTAACACAGTGGCGGGTCATTTTGACCCCGAAGACAACAGGAGGGTTAATTAGTTCAATACCAATGAGTGTGATCAAGAGAATAAAGATTGATTGATAATAGATTTCAGATAGTCAGATTTTAAATGACATTTGTAAAGAGCACATGGGACTTGCAAAAAACAATGACTTGGTCACACCTGTGGAATTTCCCACAAAGTTAAATTTTCCCCATTTAATTTCTTTCCGAGTTATTGCAGGTTACCTAGCAACTGGAAAAGACTCCAGGAAGTTTCATTTCTCATTGAAGAAATACTCTACCCCATTAGACGATAGGCTATAGATATTATACTATATATAATGGTAAATATTATATATATTCTAGTAGCTGCCTTAGTGCAGTAGGCGTACAGCAAGAGGCTGGCTGCCTGTGGGTAGTGGTTTGATGTTGCTTGTGGAAAGGCAACTGTCAGACTAAAACAAATGTACATTAAAAGCATTATGAAAGCTGCGGGCTTCACGGTTCAAGGGAGGCTTCAATGAAGGCATGAAGAACGCTCATTGGGGCAGTGGTTAGCAATTACAAGAGAATATATATATATATATATATATATATATATATATATATATATATATATATATATATATATATATATATATATATACAGAAGAAGGACCCCAGCACTCGGTTGTACGTCGACC
>CAAKHC010008253.1:21723-31974 GCA_901007825.1 Macroramphosus scolopax | reverse complement strand
CTTATGGCAGAGTTGTTAATACTCACACAGCGGCCGGAGCTCTGAGTGTCTAAAGTAGCTCATGGTATAATGTTACTGACAGTGTTACTGTGGTAGTTAACCACATCCAGGTTTGTCCCTCCGGGTTCGGAGGGTTCGGGTATGATGTTTCCAGTTCTTACACATTGCACCTTTAAATTGTACATCATTTAAACACTTAGAAGCTGTGTTAAAGTTTTTTTTTTTCCACTGTGAAAGTCTTCCCAATGCAAAGGCTTTATAAGAATTTTCCTTAAAACCGACAAAACATCAACACCTGGAATTCCCTGTTGCAAGGACGCTAGCATTACGGCGTTTAGCAGACCTTCTCGTTCTGGTCACATGAGCGCTTCCTAAAGACGGCGCTGGCTCGAGACGTTCAATTTCAAGTTCAATTTTTGCTACTTATAAAACACAGCTTCAGGCCAACAACATATCAAGGTCAAATTGATTGACGTTCTGATTTATAAATTTGGTCACATGACCTACATTCAACTAAATATCAATATCTGATGACGTCGGTGGCCTGCTGGGGAACTCAAGTTCTTGGCAAGTTTCTCCTTTTTGGACTTAAGGAATGAGAATTATTTCCTGTCATCAACTGATACAAAGATCGGAATGTTTTAGTCCGTTGCTCGATACTTTCTGACTTCCCTCACCTGCCACCGGTTAGGTGAGGTGTCTGTCTTTATAAAACAGACTAGTTTCATTACTAATAAAACAAAACAAAGTGATTTCATAAAACAGCTGGCAACTGTTATTAAACAATACCGCTCCAGGTTTAGATGACATAATATAGACAAAGTGTATTTCCTGGGTCTAATTCTACCTTTGGATTCTTCCTCCAGGGCCTGGCGAGTTTGCTGTATTTATATCAGACTAACTCAGGATAATAATCTGCAGGGCCCGTGGTCTTGATAATCCAGCGATATGACACTGTGATGTGTTTTTATTTTACAATAACAGGCTACTTCCTGGTAGGAATTCAGGACTCAGTTTTGGTCTTCTCATGGGATTTGTTGATAAAAAGAAAACCGTAAAATATCACAAATCGTATCCTTTAAGCCAAACTCAAGTCTCCATTGATCCCATCCCGTTACCAAGAGTTACCACGTGTTGTACCTGCACCGGAGGTTTACAGAGGGAGCTACAAATGGTGGACCGGCTCACCTTGTAGGGAGTAGAAAGCATATCAAGGTTCCACAGGATCTCCGGAGGAGGGGAGCCTGAGGCGCTGCACACGGCTTTGACATCACTCCCCTGCATCTCGGTCACAATTGTGGGGGTGACCTCTACTTGGGGAACCACTGCAGGAAACAAATAGGAAGTAAAAGTAAAAATGTGACGATAAAACTTTACATTGATTTGGTTTTAGATTTCCGACCGTCTGAGCTTCTGTGTTGTTGTGGTTTTTTTGGGGCTTCATGAAGCTTCCCGCTCAACGTTCAATAACACAGCGTTTGCTTATTGGTTTCACATTACCGCAGTCGGGTGGAGTGAGAGAGGCAAAGGCCTTTGTTACTCCTCTGTCGTCGGTGCATCTCAGCTCTTGACTCTCAATTTCCTCTTGGAGCCTCAGTTTGATCCACAAGTTCTCGCAAACACAGTCCAGAGGGTTTCCGGACAGGAGGAGCCTGGGGGACGAAGAACACACGAGATCCAGCATGACTGCGCACAGTTTCACTGCTACGTTTACACAGGAGAGACACTTACAAATATGTCGTGTTAAAGTTCTGAAACGTCCTCCATGACAGCGTTGATAGGTTGTTGTCTCTGAGATTTCTGAAGGAGAAACAGAATCCAATAAGGTTACTCCTTCGTGCGACAATAAAAGAAATATAAAACAATAAAAGCTTCTTACACATATTGAAGTCTTGTGTTGTTGAAAAATGCATCTGATGAGATGGACGTCAGGCTGCTCTTCATCACCGTTCTGTTGGGGCGTAAAAGTGACGTAATCAGCTGAGTTAAACTTTCATAATATATTGAATTCACTGTAAATGTGTGACACTTACAGGTTTCTGAGGTTTATGTAGTGCCTCAAACTGTTGTCATTGATTTCAAACAGTCTGTTTTGATTTGCAATGTATCTGTTAGGAAATAAGGAAGAAGAAAAATACAATTAGGATGAATGCAGATACTTTGTGTGAGGTCAAACATACCATACTGTGCTGGTACATTGTTTTTATCTGCTTCCTCCTCACATGTTAAACTCTGCACACACAACTGCTACATCAAGTCAACATATATGACAACAACAGTTTATGTTTGCACGCGGGCAATGTTGGCCCTACAAATAAATACATTTCTAATAAAAATCAAAACATACCTGCTTTCATGGCCTTATAAAGCAACAACTGAGAAGAATTTAGTTTCACTTCCTTGTTAGAATTATACCAGTAACTGACACATCTTGACAGGACACAGTTATTCTGATATCTTGACTTTCATTAATTGGAACAATCTTTATTTTTCACTAAATTCTGGTGTTTTCTATGAAAGGAATGATAGTTCTTGAGCTTCTTGAAGGGATGAAAACAAACATTTTACAGCCTCGGAAGAAATTAACAGATTAGATTTAGCTGTCTAATGTATATTCAATCACACATCCAGTCAATTAACTCGGACTTGTCTTAATACATTGATATTCTTGCAAAGATATTTTTCTCTTGAGTTTTACAAGAGGGGAAAAGATTATTTAAACTCATGGTTGTATTCTTGAAGATGCAGCCGGTACTGAACTTTCAGTTCTATAATATCCTTCAGTTGTGAAAACAGAATTTATTCCCTAAAACAGCATTTTGTTTTTTACTGCCTGAAACAAGATGCTCTTTCAAATAAACTGGGTGTGAAATTTACAAGGTGAAGGGTTCTATAATAGACCTCTTTATTCTGACAGTTGTTTATCTGATAGCAGATGTGACACATTGTCGGTCCACCTCAGAAAACTCACCCAGGCTCCTCTCCTGTCTCCAGTAGGCGCCATGCAGTTGCACACTTGTGCAGGGTTGTAGCAGGTACACTCTGGCCTACACACTGACGCAGATACGGCTACATAACTTGTGGGCAGCCTATCCCCGGCTGGATACAACTGATGTGATCTCATGTGTAATCTGTCAACATTGTGGTCATTTATGAAATATTGAGGCTCTTTCACACCGCCGCCCAAAAAGCCCAATTAACATCTCAAAGGCTGCGCCGGGCCTAAAGATTTACTCCATCATACCTCTGGAGCTGTTTTGTAAAGGAAGCAGCACCGACTAATCCAAATAAGCCTGACGCGCACTGCACGACCATTACGCACATACACACACACACACACACACACACACAGACACACACACACGCACACACGCACACGCGCGCACACACACACATATATACGAGGCTACATGATCTCACTGCTTATCATAATACCATAACACCAAATTGTTGTTTGACATTAAGCGTGGAGGACAGATCTCTATTGATCTTTAATCCACACACGGGAAATAATCCAGGCCTACTGTTATTAACGCTGCAGCTCATTATATTATCACCTTTATCATTATAATAACCCAAAAAAACCTTCACAGCGAGCTGCCATCATCTTTACGCATTGCATCCTAATAAGTCCATAAACTGTCTGCACGATCGTTTTCAATACACTTACATCTCGGTGATGTTTTCCATGTCATCTAACGTGAGGACAGGGAAATCCTCGATCCCTGGTACAGAATCAATACAAACAATCCTTGAGATTGTGCAAGTGCAGGATGCGGGGCAAGCATCGCAAAATCTCCACAGCCCCATCAAAACCAGAAACAATCCAAAACGAGCCATGCCATATTCCCCCGCGCTGGAGTCCATCGCAGGTCCAGTGGTATCCCACCAATCTCCCAAAATCTGCTCAAATTGAAAAGAGGTTTCCTCCCTTGCCGCCTTTATCTGGCCAAGTTAATCCTTTCGACTCCGCAGGAGAAAAAACAGTCGGTCAGGAATGCGCAGAGCCCACGGTTTTTTAATATCAAGATGCCATGGACTGGCCTTCTCGTCTCCGCAGAGCTGGTATCACACTACTGCATATCGATGCCGTGAAGGAAGGTGTCAAGTGGTCCTGCTGCTGCTGCTGCTGCCGCCGCTGCTGCTGCTGTCACACTCCTCTATCTCGGTCACTATTCGCCTCCCTGCCTTGTAAAAACCAATATGACGTGTTCCAGATGTTTAGGGATCAATAGGCAGGGCCCCCACGACCGATGTCTCATATGTGAGGTGATGGGGAGGAAGCCGCACAGGAGTAAGGATGCGTGGTGATGCTGCGTGTGTCGGGAGGACGGCTACCTGCATCCGTCTATTGATTATCGCCGAGGACGAGCGCATCTCCCCCAGCCATCACCGAGGGTTGAGATTTTAAGGGGAGATTTATTCACGACCGGATAAATTCATAGGAATTTCTTATTTCGATCGTGCAAGGAAAACACCAGCACCCGCATCAGACTGCATATGTGGCCAGCTGCGGGTCAAATGCCCTGCGTGCATACAATATGGATGTAAACTCGTGTTGTAGTTGCTCTGGAGCCATGCATCGGATGAAAGCAGCGTTTTTTTTCTACCTCTTGTACGGTTGGTCATTAGGCCTATAGTGTGACGTACGGTTGACGCACAAGACGGGGTGCATCTATGAAAAATAATTACCTATACTATGTCTGCGAGCTTCAAATGGGTCTCACTCCAGCCAGATCAGTGTAAGATAGGAGCAAGAACTGGAGTCCAAATATGATGTTTCCCTTCCAATAAAAGAGCTTTTTTTACGTGTGCAACTGATTTTTTTAATTAAATTTACCAGATTATGGCTTATACTTCTAAGCCCCTGTGCATGTGTGAAGGTTTTATTTGGAGCCGGGAAATATTATATATGTATTCAAGTTTGAGGCATCTCACCCTATTTTAATGAAGTATTTATCAATATATATTTAAGGGTTTCCCCTGCATATAACAGACAATCATTGCTATATGTCGTTTTGCCACAACAATGTCAAAAACTGTAAAATTCCACTTTCCTTACTTTGAGAATTACTATGCAACATTGAACGTGTTTCAAAATAAATAAATCCTGTTTACCAGTGGATCCTTGTAATGAGGAGGCACACTCAGCCAGGACACATGATCTATGACACAGCCTGGATGGTTAGTGTCGCTATGGTGACTTGCTTTTTACAAATAGCATGGACAATGTCAAGTGTCGCTATGGTTGCAGATGAAAATATGTACGCAGGTTTTTTTTTTCTCTGAGAAACATCAAGAACTGAATTATATCTGTCTCCATGGTAACCTCAGAGTATAAGACAGGGGAGAGAGCTCTTTATTTTGCAATACATCCTTGCCTATATCTGAAGGAGCATGCACATAAAATAAGTTAAAATTGGTTGTTTAAAAAAGATCAAATATGGACAGAAGTCCAGGACTTGATTTGCAATTAATCGGTGTTGAGGTGGCAGTTCCTGGGATTAATAAGTCTGATCTCATGGCCTTATAATTTTATCACAGCAGAGAAACCAAAGAGAACACGCCTGCACTGTGCACAGTAAATGTGTGCACTGTGTGTGTGCGTGCCTGCGTGCGTGCGTGCGTGCGTGCCTGCGTGCGTGCTTGCATGCGTGTGTGCGTGTGTGCGTGTGTGTGTGTGTGTGTGTGCTTGCATCTTGATGTTTTTTTATATCTTGGGGTATTAGTTTAATTTTAGGTCATCAAATGCAATAGAATGTGCTCAACAACTATGGGAACATGTTAGTGTTCAATGAAAACCATTTCCAATGTCTAATTCAAAGTGATTGAGAGAATCCCAAGTGTGTGAACACAATAAAGGTTGTCAGTTTTAAAGAGCCTAAAATATAACCCACAATGCTTTGTTTCCTCTTTCATGGTTCAGCACACACAACTAAGTGTGATTCTAATACAAAGCTTTGTTTTTTAAATGTTTCCATGTGTAGAATTGTTAAAGAATCCAACCTCTGTAATGATGCTGCATGTTGCACACTTGGTATTCATTCTCTAAAATCACCTGGAATTAGACAATCAAAGCCAACAACTCTCAAATCCATCCCAGATGTGTTCAGCACATCTGGACTGATTGTTGTACACTAATAATGACCGTAGAGCATCCAGGTGATTATTTCATGAAGCTGATTATAATGGAGGTCAGTGCTGAACAGACCAGGTGACCCCTGATCTTTCAACCGTAGTGTATGAACTTATTCATTTGTTATTTTTTTTTATAAATGCTCTTTCTTGTGTGCACTATCCACTTAGCTGCTGTGATGACGAATAAAGGTTTATCTTATCGTATCTTATCTTATCTTATCTTATCTGGCCAACACAACACTGCCGTAAATCGGCCAAAAATGTACCAAATTTGGTCCCAAATTTGGTCCCAAATGGTGCCTCTTCTTCCTCATCCAAATGGGGGCTTACCTTTTAAAGTATAATACTCTGACTGAGTACAAACAAATGATATTAATACCGTAGACACATTTCATGACACACACATTTCTATGACATATCTGCACAGGAACAAGAGGTGTCGAGATGTAATTCCAACACTTCAATCCACTCCTGAGGATGCTAAATTTTGAATTGAATTATAACATGCAGACGTGTCATGAGGATTGGTTGCTAAGTTTAGCCATGAAATCTGGCTCACTGAAAAGAGCCTGAATTTCCGTCACTAACCTTCACACGTCGTTAAAAAAATCTGACAGTCAAAGTTCAGGACAATTAAACACCGGATTTTGTGTGTCTGTCACAGAGGTGCCTGTAAGTCCACATTCATGGGAAATAAACCCAGCGTAAAAATGGGGGAGCGTGATAAATATTTCTACGTGGCCGGATGGAACACTGATCTGTGCGGTGTATTAAACTAGCGCTGGTCCCGCCCGCTCAGGCTGCCTTGTAACGTATAAGAAAGAAACCCTTGGGTCAATGTCCACGGATCGAGCGTACTTTCTCTCCGTGCTGAGAACGTGCAAACGTTCCTGGGCGACAGTATCGAAGAACCGCAGTGAGCGTGTGTTTACTGCAGGTTTGTTCCCTTTCATGCTTTATTTGTATTGTTCGACATCCAAGGTGCTTATCAGCGGTGATTTATATGAACCAGAATCGACCGCTGACATTAGAGGAATAGCAGAGTTTTTACGTGTGATACAATTTCGGCGGTCGCAACGTGTTTGCTGCAGCTGGGAGACACGCCTCGCAAAAACAACTGGCTAGCTTTAGCAGACCTGTTAGCTTAGCAAAGTCATGTCAACTTAGCCACGCAGAAGAAGACGCCAGCTAACTTGTGCTGGTAGACGAACAGCTCAGGTGACCGTTTGTTTTATTTGCACACTATCCTTATAAACATTGCGTCATGGGGAGTTTTTTTAAACTATATTGAGATAAACACGATAAGTAGTTAAGTAAGTTAACATTGCTAGGTGGGTGAGCCCCCTCCCCGCTCCCAACTAGCTAACTTAACCGTAACTTGTTCCCGGTGGAAATAATGCGCATGTGAAGTCGGGTTTTCCAGAGATTTTTTTTTCTTGGAAAATATCGTGGTAATTGAAATGGTTGCCTAATTTATTTAGGCGTTGAATGGAGTATCCCTATAAGTCACCAGGCCTCACTTGAGAAGAGATGCTTGCATGAGTCCGGACTGATTTTGCTGCAACAGTGTGGGTAGTGCATGTGGGCGGACTGCATGTGTCCTGTGCAGCTCATGCGGGCTTGGTCATATACGAGCCATGGGATTATGTTTGAGCTATTCAGTGCCTTAAATATAGTCCAAACTACCAATTACAGATGCTGCTGCATTGATACTTTACTACTGACTTCACATGATTGGTTCTCATTACCTCTAATTGGAAGCCATGCGATTGACAGAAAAGTAATCTACCAATTTTGCAATCAGTCCTGCAAAACTGCTGTTTATTACTGTTCACTGAGAACTTGCTATGGATGCTTTTCACCAATTTTCAAATGGTTTCAGATTAATAGATAATCAAAACAGTTGCAGCCCTAATCAAACTATTTTCTGTGATGCCTGCCTTCGCAGCAGATCCTGGGAGAGGAGCCTGTTTATTTTCTCACTGCAAGTGCAAAACAATGGAGGTGAAAATTGAACAGCAGGACGAAGAAGACATCACATTTAGCAGTACTGATACTAATGGTAAGCTCATATTATTTTTCCTATTCAACAACACACACTGAGGACTATAGATTATAGAAGGGACACGTCCATCGTGCGTCAGACAACCTGAAATACAGTGTGAAGATATATCGACTAATTAGCCCGCTCAGGGGAGGAGGGAAAAAATTCCAGCATTTTCTGGCCGGCACTACAGAGCATGTGGACATGTCAGATGGTTGAGGGATTCTTCTGTCCAAGATACTGCTGTTCTGTGGGTCCAGAGCAGATCTGCCCATGTTTTAATCCAGGAAGGGAACAAGATGGATCTGGATATATTCCAGGATACAGTTGGCTGCTCCATGAAACACATTGTTGGGGTGGAACATACTGTAGACCTTGCACTCGGTTGATCAGTTTCATAGCAATATGTAGTTTTTATAGAAGTGAAATAACCTGAGAGAAACATTGAACACTGAAAGATTGCATTATTTATTTTTGCTCCGTTTGGCTGCCGTAGTCAGACATTGTCAAATTCGACACAGCGGTGTTAAAGATTATTACCTCATGCTGAAAAACTACCTGGCTGACTGTCTTGCCTCTCAGGTAAACGGCCAGCTGAGGACATGGAAGAGGAGCAGGCCTTCAAACGCTCTCGCAACACAGACGAGATGGTGGAGCTCCGCGTGCTGCTCCAGAGCAAAGTAAAGACTTTCACTCCTTGGGCCACATGGTTGTTGTTGGTTTCTGTCATTTAAATATTTTGTCTGAAAATAACTCCCTGTTGCTTCACAGAATGCTGGTGCTGTTATTGGAAAAGGTGGCAAGAACATAAAAGCCCTGCGCACAGATGTGAGTAAACAGATAAAATGCTGCACACGTACGCAACATTTTATTGGCTAATGTCACCTCTGTTTCAGAATCTGCGTGGGTCTTTTTGAACCCCAACAGCTGTGCTATTTGTTAATGTTGAAGTTTGAAAGAATCCAAAACTGAACACCTAATTGGGCCCCCTCCCCTGTTCATGAGATTCCCACTACAGCAGCTCCAGATTTGTCCCCTTTTAGGTTTTTAGGATTTGAACAAAATATCTCATGTGCGTAGATGCTGCGATATCCTGTGAACAAATAATGAAAAAGAGGACTTGTCATATAGATGTGATGGAGTTTCCAGACATTCCAGTTACCACCACAACCCCACACCACCCCACCCCTACGCAGGGTTGAAGCTTTGCTTGTATCACTGTAGCGCTTCAGACTGTTGATAAAACCTATTTCTGACGAGGTCGCACTTCCTGTTCTTCTTCACTCACGACAAAGTCTCTCATTTCACTTTTGGGACAAATTATAGCGTGTATTCAATTAAAAATGTATTCCTTCTCCCCTCTTCCCCTCTCCTTTACTTTTTTTTTTTTAATTTTTGGCCACCTTCCTCCATTGCCCATGTACTGGATCGACATGCCCCTCCTGCGTTGCTCACCTTGACGTTGGCCTAACTTCTGTCCGCCCCTGAACGCCCGCCCACCTGACACTCCCGGTTGGCCCTGCCCATAAACTGTGCCCCTCCTTAAATGGGCACCTAACTTGACATCTTGTGATTGAATGCCCCCGCCCAATGCCAACCTCCTCCACCACAACCACCACCACAACCACCACCACCACTTCGGCCCATGCAGTACAATGCCAGTGTATCAGTCCCAGACAGCAGTGGCCCAGAGCGGTATGTCCCACCAGTTATTGCCTCACTGCCTGATTAGAACAGTGAAACACATGTCTTTGATAACCTGCCTTATGTTTCATTTTAACATTTTTTTATATACATGACAGTCCCCTCACCTACCCCCGAACACCCCCTGCCTCCACTTGTAAGAGACGTGTATTGTACCTTTTGATTTTTCTGTCCATTTTGAGCATCTCCATTGATTTGGACTCTGTCAGTTTATTTTCCATGCTGAGAATCATTGAGAACACACAACCAAGCAGTTGATTTTTTTTTTTTTTTTTTTCTTGCTTTAAAATTCATTTTGACCGTGAAACTTGTGGAAAGCAGTCTTCCTTTTCTCTCTCTGTCCTCTGTGCGCCCCCCACCCCCCC
>CAAKHC010008253.1:7527-21410 GCA_901007825.1 Macroramphosus scolopax | reverse complement strand
AAAACCCTTTCACCCCCCCCCCCCCCTCCCCTCCACCTTTCCCCTCCCCCAACACCTGCTCCTGTCCTGTGCAACAAAGTAGTTGATAACCACTCACATTTCCCTCTGCTTGGCTACTCTCTTCCACTGCATACATTGTCTCAACCACAACCCTCTCCCCACCTTAAGCACTTCCTCCCCATCTTACCCTCCACCCCAACCTAAGCCCCCTCCTCCCCACTTCACCCGAAGCCTAGGGCTGCCGCTATAAGAAAAATATTGCTATGCCATGGAATTGACAGGTAAAACCAGGAGGACAGCAAGCAACTGGTCGAGGCTCGTAATTCTTATTTTACACTACAACATGTTTGTAGCCTTTTGAACGTTAAATAAAAACATAATGAAAACGCGCCTTCCTGGTTCCTGCTCCCAGCAGTTAATTGTATTATTTTATAGAACACAAGTTCCATGGTGGGTCTGCCATGCAGGACAGGGAAGTTTCTAGTGCCACTTTGAACCTGGTTACGCCTCTCCTATTCGGACATGTTGGTATTCCTTCGTATAACAAGAACATGATGACCCACGTCTTAAAGTACAGCCTGATGTTGGTCAGACTGATTGTCTTACTGACATCCAATGACGACACTGTTATAGGAAAGGAATGTTCGTTTTCATTTCTTCTTTATCGGTGCCTCATATGTTGCATTGCTCTTATTTCTACAGGCTAAGCTTAATAATAACCTAACGCAATATCCTAACTTTTTATTTTGTTTAAAAAACAGAATAAAAGGAGTAATTTGCACAAAAAAAGAAACTAATATCACATGTAGAGTCACAGCAGGATAAATTCTTTCACTGCAACAGCCCTACCTGAGCACTCTCCTCCCCACCTCACCCCTCCTCCCCTCCCCAACCCTGGTCCAATGAGAAGGTGTGCTGGTGGCGCAGTTGTCATGGCAACTTATTGTTTCAGTTTCTTGCATTCCTTTTCCCCCAACTTGCTGGTGGTGGGATGGTTATAGAAGATCTCTCTTTCACAGCCCCCCTCCCTCAACTGTGTGGCCAGTGGCACGTTCATTTTTGCTGACCTGAAGCGGCCCATCCTCCCAAGGCTTGTCTTACTTAGAAAATAATATTTGTGTGCATGTCAGTTGCTTATTTAATCAGTCAAGTGTGGGGGAAATGCTCAGATTGTGAGTAGTATGCTGCAGTCTTTATGCTCCTTTTAGTTTGAAACTTTACATGAGTCTCTGTTTGCTGGACCTCTTGTGTATTTTTTTTTATCAGGTTTGGCTTTGTATATTTTTTGTCATCTCTTTAATGCATTGCTTCTTTTTTGGCCAAAATGGTTCCTGACAGGATCCTGAGTGTGAACGCCGGCATCGACACGATTGGAGACATTCTGCTTAAAATCATACCTACGTTAGAGGAGGTAAGACACCACCAGCTTTTGTTAAGAGAAGCATCTCCTCTCTTCGTCTCTCACTCCATCCCTCATCCCCCTCTCCTGCTGTGAGCAATGCAATACTATTTTGGGTTCATACTTAAACTGGTGAGACAAAACAGGGGCACCACATTCTTGCTTATTAAATGGGAAACACTGCATACAGTAGGAGCAGTCCCATTTCCCCCCCACTTACAGCACAGTATTTCCTTGAAGAAATGCTTTGTTTGTGTTGTTTCTGTAGTACCAGCATTACAGCGGGATTGACTTTGACAGTGAGCTTCGCCTGCTGATCCATCAGAGCTTAGCAGGGGGCATCATTGGGGTGAAAGGTACCAAGATAAAGGAGCTTAGAGAGGTAGGACAATGCCCATAAGAATTGAAAGAATTGTTACTTTTGCATTTTGAGTGAGTGGTTAATAATTGATATGATCCACTGGTTTGTGAGATTTCCTGCTATTGTGCAATTTAATTTTCTAATCTTTGTAGCAGTAACGACCTAATATATTCTATAATGTTTTCGCCGGACTTGCTGGCTTACTCGGGAGCAAAGCAAATGGAAGGTGAGGACTTACATTAAAATGTTTCCATGCACCAGAACACTCAGACCACCATCAAGTTGTTCCAGGAGTGCTGCCCACACTCCACTGACAGAGTTGTCTTGGTGGGAGGAAAGCCAGAACGTGTCATCGAATGTATAAAAGTTATCCTGGAGTTGGTTTCAGAGGTGAGCTGACAGCTGAAGTCTGTCGAAAGCCTCCACATTCTCTACGCAGTCCTTTGTTTCTACAAATGGTGATATGAATTTAAGCTGAAATCCCTGATTTTCACTCGATATACTGTCAGTCAACAGATACCAGCTAATATCTTTTACTGTGTTTCCTTCAATTTGCAGGCACCAATCAAAGGCCGTGCCCAGCCTTATGACCCAAATTTCTACGATGAAACGTACGATTACGGAGGGTTCACAATGTTATTCGAGGAGCGAGGCAGACGACCCATTGGTGGCTTCCCCATTCGTGTGCGCGGGGGTTTTGAGCGGATGCCCCCTATTCGCGGTAACAGACCTATGCCCCCCTCAAGAAGGGACTACGACGACATAAGCCCCCGTCGGGGTCCTCCACCACCGCTGAGCAGAGGTGGAAGAGGGGGCAGCAGAGCTCGTAACCTGCCTCTTCCCCCACCACCACCAAGAGGAGGGTGAGGAGCGGTGCACTTACTTTTATGCCCAACTGATTACATGTAGTTTGATGTTTTTTATAATGTCCCTTTTATATATGTCCCTGTTTGCAGTGGAGACAGATTCTCACATGGCAGCTATCATGGCAGCATGGACGACAGACCAAGGTGAGTGGGACGGCCAGAGATTAGATTACTGTCAGAGGCAGAGTGATAACATAGAAACCTGAAGGAAACGTCACCCACGATGCCTGATTCAGAGTGTGATCACAGGTCGTTTGTAGAGTCTGCATGTCTTTTCACACTATAAATACCAACCTAATGTCGCCAACCTGTGTCACATTGTCGTGTTTGTGGAGCAATTGCATAAATGCAAACCTTTTTCTTGTGTGTGCAGTGACAGAAGAGGCAGAGGAGCAGACCGCTACGACAGCATGGTGAGGGCTTGGCAGAATGTTTGTGTAGTGGATGTCAGCGATTGGAATTCCTGGTTTGAGTGTAGTACAAGCACTGAGGCTTGGATACTGTGAAGCTTTTCACTGTGTAAGCACACTGATCCAGGCATGTTGTTGCCTGGCAACAGTTGTCTCCTTGGTTACCACAGAACAGTCGAGTACGTAGTCAAGAGATCCACCAGGCTAGCAAATGAAGTTGAGCTCAGACCAAAGCATTTCCTGAGCAGGTTCCCCTCAGGTCTGAGCTGCAAGCAAATGTTCTTTTAAGGACACACATGGTGGGAATGAAGATCAGAAGTGGTCACTCTGTTTGTGCTAATCAACATATAAATTAATCTCTCAATAGTCTCAATATGAGCTCAAATTTGTTTCATAATCCATTGAATTAAATGTAAGTTTTGTGGTTGAAAACTATTATTTACATATTGAAAAATAATGCCTGAATGTCATAAATAATGGCTTCACCCTCACATTGTTTGCATTGTAATCTGCCTTTGAAGTTGTCAGAGATTAAATTCCCCTTTTTCAGATCAGCCTTCTTTGCTTTGCATTCTGGGATATTTGAACTAGGGTAAACAGTCACAGGGGTAAATGATCTGACAGTGAGAAGGTGGCAATTTAACCAGAGCGGCCTTAACAGGACCTCAAAGGTGCTCAACCAATCACATGGCCTCAAATGGGATCATCACGGAGTATGAGGGATGCGTCCTCCTGGAGAAAACCTTGTGAATTGACTCAGAACTATTACTTTTACATAATGTTAGGCTATTATAACAGTATTCATAAAAACATACACAGTGTAGTTTTAGTTTCCTACAGTACACACTGTCATGCAGCCTGAACAATAACAAGGGACCCCTGTTAGAGTTGTACAACAGTTTTCCTAAATACATTTATAAAGTGATCCTACTTCTACACTGCTATAAGTGTAAACACAGTGAATGTACTCTAACAAGATTAATTTGTAAAATAAAAAACGTACAACACAGCAGCTGTTAAAAGAAAAAGTGCAGTTCAGCTCATTGCCTGCAGGCGGTGTGAGTGGCCTGCAGCTCTCAGATTTCTGACCACTAATGCAGCATTCAGATGAAGTGAAATTAGATAAATGAAACATGAATGTCATGGAAAATGTGAGGTGCTTAATGCTGTGGAATCTGCACGTACTAAGATCCTTGTGGAATATGTTGCTAAATGAATACAATGTGATGTGTTATTGTTTTCAGAACTAAGATGGAGTGATGACATGTCATTGTAATTTGATGTTTAAACTTCTTTTTTTTTGTTCTCTTGGTCCTGAAATGCAGAGTGGAGGCGGATATGGTAAGTTTTAATATTTCTGTTACTCTTGCAGAGATCACTTTGTGCATTTTTTTTTAATTGGGGGGTCAGTTTTCCAGATTGGTACACGATAGCTCAACACACCTCTATGACGGATAGGATCTGTTGTTTTATTGTTTAAAGTTCAAAAAGCAACCATATCATTTTAACGTAGTTTTTGTACCCTGGTTCAACCTCGACCTGATGTAATTATGGTACATAGTTTAACAAAGCAGTGCATAGTGATAAAGAACTATTACGAGCAGGTTATTTTATGTACTGGATTTTTAATCTAACTGTTGGAAAACTTCGCCTCAACGAAAAACAAAACCTGTTTTATAACATTTTGGGTTGAAACTTCTGGTGTGATTTCTTGTTGACTATCACACTATGGTATTTTTTCACTTTTTATCTTTGTCTCGTTTCCTCCCCAATGTTTTCAAAGACAACAATTCTTCCTGGGAGCACTTTCAGTCTGGTGAGTGGTGATGGATCATTAGTCCCTTTGTCTTGTTTCCTAAACTCAAGGGATTGTTGGTCTGTAGTCACTGACTGTTTCACCTTGAATGTACTTCCTTCCTTCCTAGGTGGCAGAGGCTCATACAGTGATATAGGAGGACCAGTGATCACAACGCAAGTCACCATCCCAAAAGACGTAAGCACGACATCTAATCAGACCGGGAATACTGGACTCTTAGAGTGAGTGAAGACAGAGAATAGATTTCCTTTTTCAATTTCCCTGTGCGGTCGTCTTGCAGCTGGCTGGCTCCATCATCGGGAAGGGCGGACAGAGGATCAAGCAGATCCGCCACGAGTCTGGGGCATCCATCAAGATTGATGAACCACTAGAGGGCTCTGAAGACCGCATCATAACCATCACAGGAACACAGGACCAGATCCAGAACGCCCAGTATCTTCTGCAGAACAGGCATGTGGTGCTGTTAATGTCTCTTAGAATGCAGGACGTTTAGAGGTACAAACTAAGAACACTAATGGGTTGATTATCTATGCAGAACAAGAACATTACTGGATATTGCAAGATGAGTCAAAATATTCAGACTTACTAGCAGGTTTAGTAATAAATACTTATGCAGTGTCCCGGCTGTTTCTCTCGTTTCAGCGTGAAGCAGTACTCCGGTCGATTCTTCTAGGAAGGAGGAAGAGAGAAGAAGAGTGAAGCCATCATGCTGCCATACTGTTTGCTCCTTTGATTCAGAGCCTACATTCCTCTGCCGTGGGTAAATTGGCCCTGTCCTCTCACACATTACAACTAATCTAAACATCGCAGATTTTATTTAGAGGCGTTTTGAAAAAATCTTAACGAGGAGTCAACATCATGTCTCTGTGCCAGTGTAATTATTTTAGGGAGACTCTTGTGAATTAATTCAAGTGAACTCATCTGTGATAACTTTGTTGTGAGCCTCCCCCCCCATTACAGTACAGTACAGCATGCAGAATGTAAGCTTTGTTTCGTAACAGACTTCATGTAATCTTTAGTTTATTTTCCTCAAATGTTTAAGCACACTCTCCAGATGAGGATGCATGTTCTCATACCGGTTTAAATAAACATTTGTTCATACATCTAACATATTTTTCCACTGTAAAATACAGTGCTTTCTTGTAGGATGGGCTTCAAAGGAATAGATGGACATTTCTTGGGGTTGTGCTTATTTTCTTTGAGTTGGCTGCGGAGATCAGTGCACTTCTCAAGTCTGCACAGTAAATATGCAGATACAGCAAGTAGCCAGTTAGCTTAGCATCAACGGAAATAGGAGGAAATGGCCAGCCTATAAATATCCAAAGCTAGAAGAATCCACTCCCGAACAACTCTAAATAAAAAAATAACAGCTCGAAACATTTCAATGGGACACTGACATACAAGGGAAAAGGCTTCTCTTTCATTCCCACTCTGAACGTCTGGTTTTGCTCTATGTAAGGTGGCGTGACCCTATAGGACACCCGAGTGATGCTTTAAGGCACCAGAATCTATTTTGGAATATGTGGTACGACCGCCATGGAAGGTTGCAATGTGATAGCTGATAGCGAATGCACTTTTATGCAATTGTGAGTTCAGATGAAGAGACAGTCAGCTCAAATTGTCAGTTCTGCTGCCCACTGCTGTTTTTTTGGCCACTGACCTGACACGGCTGGTCTGACAACCATAAGTCACAGTCACAACCGTAAGCAAAGAGGATGTCATTGAAGAGTCTCTTTACCTCATGAACATGTTTCCGTTCCTCTCTGTCCAAGTATTGTGTCGACCTCAATTTCCCCCCCCCTTCAAATCATGTTACAAGTAGTGCGGTACCCGCTGACATATCAACAGAATTAAATGTGCCAGTGTCCTTTAATTACCACTTGTGCCACAAGAGGTCGCTGTTGCTCAGCCAAAAGTACAATTTGTTGCTTAAGAATGCTATATTCATTTTTGATCTTTGAAGCAAACAAGTTATTGAAAGGAATTAGGGATTGTTTCCAGTCCATCTGTCGAACTAAGCTAACAAGCTACTGGCTCTTGCTTTGTACTTGGCGTACAAAAATTACAGTAGTATTGATCCCCACTGATTTAACTGACAGAATCTGAGTAAGCATGTTCCCCAAAATGTCATGTTTACTTTAAGTTTTTATAAACGTGCTAGTGTGATATGAAAAGAGGAGACGAGGTGTGTGTGTGTGTGTGTGTGTGTGTGCGTGTGTGTGTGTGCGTGTGTGTGTGTGTGTGTGTGGGGGGGGGGGTTATTGTCCCTTTCTACTCTCTTGGAAGGAAATGGGACCAAAAGAAATGTTTGGTAATCTTTTTTTTCTTCTTCTCCACTCTTCGCCGCTCACCGAGATGGACTCTTGTAGATCCATTTATTCTTACATAAGTGTTTCTAATTTTGACAGTTTCTAAGCATTTTTAAAGTTTTCTGAAAGGATCTCTTATGATGCTCTTTGTGAGTCCATGAGTGGTGTTTTCTGTCTGTATCTCTGTGGTACCTGCAGGTGTTGCGTAAATAAACAGTGTTGCACCCAGTGTGTTTGTGTAGTACTTTATTTCTACCAGAGGAACAACAATCTGCATTTCCATATCCTGGTGGCAAATAGGTTCCAGTGAAGCCTGTCTAACAGAGGTCACATGCATCCTTTGTTATCTTGTTAACACCGGAAATTTGTTTACATAATGCAATAGAGGACGCCCACGCGGCTTCCCATCAGAGCACAGCCCCTCTGTGTTTGTCATGTCATGCCAAGCTGGACGCAGGAGAGGACAACTCATTTTCACTTCCGGTTGAGCTAGTACGTCATTGCCTCGCCACGACGTGTGACTTTTTGTATGTTTTGTGTACTTTTTGTAACGCAATGTAAGTGACAAGGACCCGGCTGATCCAGATGCGCGACAAAATAGATCTACGCATGCGTCACAAGTTCATGACCGACGGCAACGAACACCGGACTTTATATCCGTCACGTCCCGTTTTCAACTGCAAGTTCCTCAACTTAAACCCAAACCAACATTAGTTTTGTATTGTTGAGTTAATTTCGCTCGGACGAGTTTTGTCTGTGAATGTTTATCAACACGAGCATTGGTGAGTTTCTCTTCTGCCCTCGTTAAAACTCGCGCATGCGTATATGTAAAAGTGGACCCGAGGGGGCTCTGCACATGGATGTGTATAAATCTCTGCTAAATGATCTGAAGGTCGATGATATTCGGAGCTTTAGCCATCAAGGGTAGAGACTCCGCTCCTCTTCACGTCTTTTAACTTCTTGCACAGGACGAGGTGACGCAGCCTTCAGCCTGTCACTTCCTTCTTCACAAAGATGTTTCACACCTTGTTTCCTGTTCAGTCTTTCCACTGTCACCATCATCACGTGTGTCTGTGCCCCGCCAGGTGAGGTGTTACCCGGGACAGATGACCCTGAGCTCGGTGGGGGCTTGCTGCCTCAGCCAGGAGGCCAAAGAGGCTCGCAGGATCAACGATGAGATCGAGAGGCAGCTCCGGCGGGACAAGAGGAACTCCCGACGGGAGTACAAGCTCCTTCTGCTCGGTAAACCACACATACTGCTTTTATTATCTGTATGATCAGTCGTACAACTGAAACGAACCTCATTATTATCTCAATTATCTATTGGAATTTCTTCAATTTCCCCAGAATGCGTTGCAATTATAACTTTGTTTTGATTGTCTTGTTTTCATGATCATAAAGTCCTAATTGGGATATAAAATTCAACCTATTGCCACACCTTAGTCAAAAGTCTATGCTAATGGCAGACTTTTATTTTCACTTCTCTTTCATTGCAACTTGGTCAGCTGGTGAGGAAATAGTCTGAAGTCCTCTGGAGGTGTCTGAAAGATAAACAGCTGGTGATGATGAGACAAGTTACTGTTTGTAAAGAGAGGACGTATGACAGTACTACGCACTCAATGCAGATAGAAGTTACCGCCTTTGCTTTTCTTAATCATCCTGTATTTCTCATGTTGAGTGCGGGACAACAGCCCACTATTCATGCACATCCACTTTATCTGGATATATTACCAAAACATTTATAAATGTTAAAATATGCTTGTGTCTAACTGAATATTTACCTTCTCAGTTCATTTATCAGATAGAGTTCATGTGTTTTCTGAGATGTACATAAATTGAAAACAAATTCATGAGTCTGCCCCAAAATTGAATGTTTTCTTCCTCCCTGCCCCCCCCCTCCCCCCCTCCACCAAGCATCAGACATGTTGGCCTGGTAGCTTTTTTTAAGAGATCCTTTTGACAGACAAACAAACAGCAATGAAATCAACGCATCCTCCTGGACGGAAGCAAACCGATGCTACTTACAAGCAGGGTAACTGCTTCTTCCTCTGTCCCATAGAGCTCCGACAAGATAAAGGGTCAGTTTATGGTCAATCGGAGATGGTTACTAATTAATACATGACTGTAAATAGTCCCAAACAAATGCATCACTTAGTGTTGTTTGAGTAATCTGTGTGTGCACAGTTCTCAGCTCTTGCAGGAAGGACTTTTGTCATAAAAGGAAGCAATATTTGATTATAGGAATAATCCATCCTCAGTGAGGACTAATGGGCTGGTGCTTAGTGCCAAAGAGACTCGACGTGTTTCCATTAATGTCATTATTGCACATTTTGAAATATCGCATTAGAAGAAGTTGATGGAAACAGCAAGATCCGGAGGAGAAAACTTTATCAATTATGCACGATTTTAATGGTCACTTGAGGTGATTTCTTTAAAAAAGGGTCCGCGCACCGAACGGGAGGTGGAAGCATCATTTTCGAATGACATCACAAGCATCATCTCACAGTATAAAGGACATGCAGAGGTTCTGAGTTGAGGGTGACTTGATGCCATTTGATATCTGAATTAAACGACTGCTGTACATAAAAGTATTAACTTAACATTGAATTTGAGCAAAGAAATAATATCCAATCTGGATTATTAATCCTGATAGAAATTCTCTGACATGCTCTGATACAAGCTCTGACCGAAGGACTGAGGTGATGATGCAGCTCGTCTGGTCCTGTGAGAGGGAGGCGAGCTCGTTAGCACGATGATAGTGAAAGGGCAAGAATTGGTATTTGGTTTTTACAGAATTTCTCAAACATTGGTTTGAATTTGCGATGCGTTCGAATAGAAACCAAACTTTTGGGTGATGCAGTGGAATGCGAGAACAATGTAGACCAACAGCCTCGTCCATTACGGGGACGTGGCTCAGGTGGCTGTTTAGAAACTGGAAGGTTACTGGTTTGATCCCTGGATACAAAGACTCTTGAGTGTCCTTGAGCAAGACATTGAACCCCTAATTACTCCTCTTGGCATCAGTGGCAGAACGTGAGTCTGAATGAGGCAACAATGTGAAGTGCTCCCCTTCTTCAAATCAAACGTATATCTGTATGTGACCAGGGACCGGTGAAAGTGGGAAGAGCACTTTCATCAAGCAGATGAGGATCATCCACGGCCGCGGATACACCGAAGAGGACAAGAGGGGCTTCAGACGGCTGGTGTACCAGAACATCTTCACGTCCATGCAGTCCATGATCCAGGCCATGAAGATATTGCAAATCCCCTATAAGTATGAGCACAACCAGGTATTCCCAGTTTATTTTACCTTTTCTGTGCTGCTTCACACAGACATGCTGTGCCACCGTGTCTTGTCACTGTCAGAGCCTGAAGTGTGTATTACTGTATACTCACAGTTAAGTACTTCTGGTAATTTGCAGCAGCGTTTGGTTTTGCAATCTTGCTGCCAGACAGTTTGTCCTTTTTTGGAAAGCACGCGTTACTCCGCAGGCGTGTATAGACCGGCACTCCTGAGATAAACACAAGTAGGAGACAAAAGCGGGAGGCAAAGAATTCCCCATGAATCACGCAGGATTATGTTACTGTAACACCAGCAGCTGGAGCTTATTAATCCCATGTGCTCACTCACACAACCACGCCATGTTCCAGGTGGAGGCGAGAGCCAGGCGAGAAAGTCCACTTCCTGGGACAGCGAGAGGAGGGTGATCATGTGGCTGTCATGAGCTTTTGGAAGCATTAACTAAGTCTGAGTCAGCATGATACTCCTCTTTTCACCAGTCAAGGTCAAAGGTTTTTGTCACTGAGGCTGCAGATGGAAGTACTGAGGGCGGGAAGCTAATATGCCTCTTTGATCCATCATGCAAATTTTGGAGGGTAAGATTAAACTAATCATACATTGTTGATTGGTTGAGAAGGCCAGGCGGTGCAGAGAATAGGAGTGAAGAAAGAAAACGTGAGGATGTCGCTGCAGTTTCAGCATCCCTTTTAAATTTGTCCCGTCATTTCACCCAAGGGAAGAGTGGAAGCGAGGGGTAACATGAATAGAATAAATAAGATGCTGCAGACACCAGAGCGGCGACACGGCTGTCCTGGCGTTAGTCTGGAGCCCTGCTGATCTTGGTACTGTATCACACTGTACCACCAGCTACACAGCCGTACCTGCATAGACCTGTATCATCACACCTCGTACAATACGCCTGTAGAACAGGTTTATTATTTCAATCATGATACTTTCACCCAGAAATGACCAACAAATACTCCAAACAGATTGTGCAGCTTAATCCAGTGTGTGTTTATCTGGGCTGAATCCACTGCTGATGTGCATTCACGGAAATATTTGCTGTCAGACGTCCATTAGGGCAGTAACGGGAAGCTGGAGATTCCAAGAAGACACAAGTCGTCAATTTGCAAAAACCCTGAAGAGATAATTAGTTCCTGTTCAGTTCTATGAATGCATTTAATGGGAAAAAATAAGATGCACTGAAATGATCATTGAAGCTCAAATATATGGTGAGACAGCACTTTCTGTAAATCCAGTGTCGTTGCATTAAAAGGAAGTTTGTTTTTCATCCACAGGTTTGATGCACTAATGAATATTTCCAGCATCAGGTAGTGCACAGGTGGGACTGAATATCAGTCAATACTTTGCCCGAGGTAGCATCGCTGCAGGTCTCTGCATCCCCTCTACGCATCATCATAGACATCGTGTCCCTCAAACATCCGAGCAGAAGTTCATCCGAACAAGAACGATCTGAAAGTCATTAGGAATGTTGTTAATATCGCTGTGCTGTTCTGTCCTTCAGGCCGGGGCCAGTATTGTCAGCGAGGTGAATGTGGAGACAGTCACAACGTTAACAAAGCCATATGTGGATGCCATCAAGAGCCTGTGGGAGGATCCAGGGATCCAGGAATGTTACAATCGGAAGAGAGAATACCAGCTCTCCGACTCGACCAAGTAGTGAGTAGAACCAGAGACCGTTAACTCCGCTGCCAAATACTTTCCACAGTGTCATCCGCCAGTCGTCTGTTTAATGCACTCAGGTTGTGTTTATTCCCCGTAAGATTGTTGATAGCAGCTAACAGAAGTGAAAGCAAATAATGTAAATTCTCACTAAAACAATAAATCCTTCCCTCACCGGCTGGTTTATGTTTCCATCTCTCGACCGGTCGTCCTCCTCTTCCAGCTATCTGAACGACTTGGACCGAATTACAGATGCCGCTTATCTGCCGTCGCAGCAGGACGTGCTGAGGGTCAGGGTGCCCACGACGGGTATCATCGAGTACCCCTTTGACCTGGAGAACGTGGTGTTCAGGTGAGCGTTCATTGTTCTTTACAATGTCTCCATTTGTTCAAAGACAAGTCAATCCCACTTCTCCTCTGCATCGATTTAAGAATTGAAGTAGTAAAGTTTTGAGGTGGGACAGACTCACCTCAACAGGCATGTGCACACTTGTTCCAGTCTGTCTGGGGCAGTGTTCTTCTAATGAGTCAGTTCACAGATGTGCGTGCTGGACGTCTTTCTTTGGAAGAGGATTTGATTCCCTGCACCACAACAGTGAGCAGTGAAGCGGCGTGCTGTCCGCTCATGTTGTTTACAGCTGATACTCGAGACCAGTGGAGGCCAATATAAACACAATCTGATCATCAAATCCTGAATGTTCACCTTCCTTCCAATGAAGGACTTGTTATCAGGCTTCTGCGGAGCTTGATGACACATCTGTTTGGATTCCCAGGATGTCCTATCATCTGGAAGCTGTTGATAAAGTCATAATAGATGACTAATTCTCTACTTGACTGTTCCTATAAGGTACCTGACGGGGGGGTTGTGCACCAGATAGAGTCACTCCACTACGGACTGAAACTATTGGATAGTTTGCCACAAAAGTTTATAAATAAGGAACGCACATGACATCACAGGAAGCGGGAGACTGCAGAGTGGCAGCAAAGATGAGTTGCAGCATTACTGTCAGTCACACCTGAAGACTCACGAGCAGCTGCGGGCGCTCCGGTCGCTGGCATCACGCCGCCAGCCCTCTGGTAGCGATCGTCGTTGTGCGATTAGAGGCTGTGTAAAGTGTCCGAAGCTGTTCCCTATCAGCATCACAACCTGGGAAGAAGCTGTAATGAAAGCGTCTCCCGAGCAGCTCTACTAATGAAGGGTGATGTAATGATGTGCTGCTCATGTCTGTCTGTTTGGCTGCAGGATGGTGGACGTGGGGGGTCAGCGTTCCGAGAGGAGGAAGTGGATTCACTGTTTCGAGGATGTGACCTCCATCATGTTCCTGTCGGCACTCAGCGAGTACGACCAGGTCCTCGTTGAGTCCGCCTACGAGGTGAGATGAAGGACTGGAAGGATGTTTTCAACCAAGTCTCCTTTGCAGCAGTGAGCACAGTTTGTCTACAGGGGGCGCTCTTTAGTCTCCTCTCCACAGGGCTCGTTCACCTGATTAAGTCCCGCTGTGTAACACCATGTTTTCTCAAAGAATCGGATGGAGGAGAGCATGGCGTTGTTCCGAACAATCCTGACCTACGAGTGGTTCCAGATTTCCTCGGTGATCCTGTTCCTCAACAAGATCGATTTACTGGAGGAGAAAGTCATGAATTCCCATTTGGTCGACTACTTCCCTGGATATGACGGTAATGTTTACACTTTAAATACGACATTGTAGTAAGCGTAACTGGATGAAACTCTGACCTGTAAGATGTAAAGCTAAAGTGC
>CAAKHC010008250.1:29814-40400 GCA_901007825.1 Macroramphosus scolopax | reverse complement strand
TGAGCTCCAGTGATGTGTAGAAATTGGAAAAATAGACCAGAAGTGATAAATATATATAGATATATAAAGATATATGTCTCCATATATATATAGACACCCCCGAAGCCGTGTTAGCTGCACGCAACTTTCTTTTAAAGCACACCCGTCAAAAGCTGTTTTCCCTCGGTTTTCCTTTCGTTGGTTTCTTTCCTGCTCTCTTGGGGAGCGACATCACAGCAGGTGATCCAGCCGACTGCGTCAGCAGTCACTTGGCTCCATTAGTGTTCAGAGCAGTGCGGGGGCACTCAGGCGGACTGAACCTTTTAGGTGTTTTTTTTTTTGTAGGGTTGGAGGTCTCAAAGAGCCTCAATTACTTTTAATTTACTCCTGACAGTATATACTTCGAGATAAAAAACTGCGAACAAAACAAACTTTCATTCCCCCCCTTCCCCTCATGGAACCCTGGGTAGAGCACGCTCCTGCTGAGAGACGCCACGACAAGGAAATGAGCTCTGAAAAACCTGCTAATAGGCCACCGCTCCAAAACAGCTGCTCAGAAGATATCTGCAGAGAATGTACCTAGATATCTTTACTGTGATGGTAAATACACACAAAATAAAGATGTTAAATTGATGGGAGGGCCAATGAAAACTCTTCTGCTGGTACCCGCACACACGTCCGTCACGACAGAAATACCAACGAGGTCGCAGCAAGAGAAAACAGTAGTATTAGTGTTTTATTGAACAAGGTAAAGGTCACGCATGAATATATAAGTTCTCTTCCAAAGGTCACTAAACATGTTCCGGCAATAATGTCCGGACGACAGAGATGATCAGAGATGATCAGAGCTGGTCTCGTGTCTCCACAGATACACAGGAACATCCTGAAGCTAAGACATTAATGATTATTAGGAGATTTCAACAATATCGTATCTGATGGGGACACGCAGTGGATGACATGCGTCTGAAAAGGAAGTTAAAAGTATACAAAGTGGAAACTGTTCATGTATCCGTCCGTCCGTCCATCCATCCATCCATCCATCCCTCCATCCCTCCATCCATCCATCCATCCATCCATCCATCCCTCCATCCCTCCATCCATCCATCCATCCATCCATCCATCCATCCATCCATCCATCCATCCATCCATCCATGTCTCCTTCTGTGGCACCCCAAGCTGTTCCCAGGCTAGATGAGACCTATAACCCCCCAGTGTTTTCTGGGTTGACCTTGGGGCCTCCCACCAGTTTGGGGGAGGTCTCCCAACCAGTTTGGGGGAGGTCTCCCATCCCAACCAGTTGCAGGAACCTCTGCTGCCTCCCCCAACATGAAGGAGCAGCAGCTGAACTCTGAGCTCCCTCCAGATGTCTGAGCCTCTAAGACTGAGCCTCGTATTAACGGTCTTTTTCCAGTCCCGATCCAAAGCTCGTGACCACAGGTGAGGTTTGGAAAGCAAATTGACTCCTAAATTGAGAACCCCCCCTATTACTCCTTCACCGGTTGAATAGTCTGATATCTGTGGTTTGTCTTTATCTCTGAGTCACTGACATGAATCTAAGAATAAAGACTCTCACACACTCGTTGTGATAATATTAGCATCAAATAGAAGATTACATGATTTGAATCCACTTCCAATTCGAACCAATAGATGTCTTTCCCCTCCTCGACCTCGCCGCTCCTCCTTATCTCGATATCTCAGTGACACATGTTCAGCCGGATCTGAACAGTCTCAATCGTGAATGACACGTCGATAAATGAGGAACACATTCTCTTTGTAGCCGCAGTCTTCCTCGCCTGCGAGTGTGTGATTTGCAGATGAAAGCCACGCTTGAAATGGATTTATAATCAATAACAACATTATGAAAGACATCTTGATTATTAAGGTTTTATATATATCTATATATATATATATATATATGCATAAACGTCCTCCCCGCGTACTCTGCTGCTTCCCCTCCGTCCTTGAGTGAGATTAGATGGTGATAGATTAGATCCGTGTCTCCTCTGGAGGCAGGTAATTGTGTCGGAAAGAGTGTACAGGTGCTATTTAGGTGTCACATTCCCCTAACTACTTCCCATGATGGCGGAGTATGAAAATAGACAGGCCAGTCACACAGTGCAAGGTGTGTTCAAACAACATAACAGTCAAGCAATATTTCGAGACGCGTTCGGGTCCCCACAGTTCATCTTCCCTCAGCTGTCTATTTAAAATAGTTCTGCGGAATTTTATTTATCCCAAAGCCCTGCAGCACATCCATTTTATCCATACTAAACAGAGCAGCAGCAAGTTACCGTGTCATAGATCATTGCCATCTTTATTCATACGATATCTTGTGCAGCTCCTCCGTCACCTCCGTGCCCCTCCAGCGTCACGGTTGCGTCTTGTTTTTTTGAAGTGAAATAACTTGCTTATGCGATTGCTACAAAGAGACATTCTGCCAGGTAATTGTGATGCAGCAGTGCGACTTTGCGCCGTCGTTTAAAACCACTGCGGGGGGACAGATGTTACTCATCCACTGTTGTGTTTTGCAGAGGACTCACTTTGCCCGGCATCTCATTTACCCGGCGGCGGTCAAATTAACCATATTACTCATTTACTGCTAAATCTTTTGTCTCTTTTCTTGTCGCAAACAAGCACTTGAAAGGATTATATGAACGTGTAGTTGTAGCCAACAGACCCGAAACAAAGACTGCATGGTGACCTTAGATACATATATTCATTCAAATGTGTATTTCCACCTTAAAAGTTGTTTTTGCCTCCGCTCATGTTACACACACACCTCAACCTAAACACACTCCAAAGCACACTGTGTATCTCCGATTTATATTTCTCATAACATTTGAATTGTATAGATGCCAAGGTGACTTGCTTTCCTCAGTTTTGCCCAGTGAATCATCAATTTGACCCTGACGGCACAAAAATTGGTTATTGGTTTTAGAATTATGGAAGCAGAAATCCTCTTGGTTGCATATGTCCCCCACTTGTCAACCGAATGATTTAAAGTATGTCTAAATTCTCCACCTGGGGTGCTCCGTCAGCATTAGCCGAGGTCTATTTGTCTTGTCTGATCTGCTTGGACGAACCGACGGTCCTGCTGTGCTGAGGCAGCAACACATGGTCTTATCACAGCCTCCATCTGACAGCAGACAAGCTAATAATGGAAAAATAGGTTTGTCAAACCCGAGACGTGAGATGGATACAAGTACCTGAACAAACAGACGGGGTTCTTTATTTGTGATCTGAATCAGCCGGTGTGTGTACTGTACACGTCAGTCACTTCCACCGCTCGTGGCCAGAATGTTGACAGACTGTTGAAAATGTAGGAGGACAATTAGTGTCCACCGGCTCTGCAATGTATCTTCATTTGCCACAGTATCTCCAGCACATGTCAGGTTCACTGAGCATGGCTCAATGCCTTCATACCTTCCGGCTCCGCGCCTGTTGGCCAGGACAGAGAGAGAGAGAATGAAGGATGAGGGGACACATGTCTGTCGCCTAATGACCCAAAAGACTTTCCTCCCTCACACGCTGTCTCTATCTCGTCTTTGATGCTGATCGTCTTCTTGTTCTTCGGACGCCTCGTCTGCATAGTAACTGTACCGCTCGACTGTCGCGGGTCTGATCCCGATCTTCTTTTACTTCCCTTATATGGATCTCTTACATGGACACGTTAAACTTCCTTTACCTTGGCAGACTCTGCAAAGCTGGAACAAAAAAAAACACACACAAACACTTAAGATTCAATGAATATTTCATTGATAACGCAGGTGCATGAAATAAACAATATGAGACAATGTCTAGCAGCGTGCCGTCGACAGTTAATGAGAGACAGAAGAGCTCAGTGTTCAGTTCCCCTTTCAAGAGGATGATTGAGATTATTGATTGAGGCTCGTTCATCCAGAACAGCTGCGCACAAAGAACTCCAAAGAAACGGGCTGATGTACGTGACGGTCCTGAACGTCTCGTAGATGCTTATTAGGGGACAGGTCTGTTGCATAAGGAGACAACTGGAGAACATGTCTTCAGCTTGCAGACACTTATTGCACAACCAGGCAACATGAGGCAGAACCTCGCCTGAAAAGTGACATTATGTTGACGGGTCCAACAATCGGATGCAGAATCTCGTCTCCATACTGAGCTGCGTTCGATTCAGCCCCTGATTGATGCGTTTGAGCACAAAATCAGCGCGTGTTCATTATTTTTGGGCAGACAGGTAGGTTATGTAGGGTCAACAAACAGACCTTTTGACCTGTTGTCTGGGCATTTAGAGTCGTGATTAAATGAGAGCGAATGCCTCCTGTAAGAAACCCGGTCAACCGCTTCCCTGAAGGCAACAATACAAATACTATATAATACAGCATGCATGTGTATAAAATCAGAATGTTATTGGAAGTGAGCTGATAGAAGCGAATACCTTTCCACATGCCGTCTTTGATGAAAAATAAAAAAACCTCTTCACCGCGTCCTTGTGGGTTTCCAGTCCTCTCCGAGGCATGAAAATCACATATGCATGCTAAATAGTGTTGGAACTGTACTGGATCCCTCACCTCATCTTTTATCAAAATATTGTTTTTCCGTCCTTGTGGAGATAAATCCACATCAAGGTCTTTGAGCTCAAGTTCCTTCATGAAAAACAAACACAAACATCAATATATAATGTTGCAGCTTAGCTTTTTACGGTTGCAGGATATAAAGGCGGCGCTGTGTTGCAGAATTTCTCGGCTGCACACATGAGAGCTGCGGCCTGTGTCGGACACGTGGCACGGACAGAAACTCTGCAGGTTAATGCAAAGCTTCCAAAGAGAGTGAATGTAAGAGGTGATCGTTTGATATACATGCACAACCTCTGGATGCTGTAAACAACTCAAGCAGGATAACTGCTCTTTTTCTTTAGGGTGTTTTATGTTTCTCCCTCCATCGACGGCCTGCGTGCCGAGTGTGTGTGTTTGTGAGTACTGTATGTAATGAAAAGTCTACTCAGAGCTGAGCCGACGTGCTCTGCTCTTGTCAGGATCAAGGGTTTTAGTTCCTCACTCAGCAGATGCAAAAAGCACAGTAACGGTGTTGATGGTTCGCTGAGGAGAGAAGAAGTACCTCTGGCCCACTTACTATATATTAGTTTTTAGTAGCACACTCCACCTCTACACTCAAATCTCAACATGACTCCCCCTCTCTCTCTCTCAGGTGCAATCAAAGCATAAGTCTTGGATTTTAACATGAATAGAATACAGACTTGTGATGCATTCAGCAGACGGAGCAGCGCCGCGGTCTAGCTTTGGTGCTAAACATCTTCTCTTTCGCAGCATTAATGCAGCAGTGAGCTGGCAGTAAGAGGTGAAGCCGGGTCGGGCTCAGCACGCATATTAACCACAGCCACCAATATCAGTCACTCTCATTGTTTGTCACTCACGCTACAACGTCCTGGGTCTGATTGCAGGACCGACACGCTAACATGTTTCCAGCGTGACGACAATTTCCTTTACATGACAGAACATCACCGCTGCGTGAAGCACGACTTCAGCGGGAGGTGCTGTCTCTCAGTTTGTTGGGACTTATTGGAGCTGCGCACCACCTGTCAGGGGTCGTCACACCAGGCCGAGCATCTGAACAGCGGCATGCCGCCGCAGTGATGTTATTACAGTTTTGAATGATTCACATGAGAGGGCAGACACTGTCTCAGTTGTTGTTTTTTTTTTTTTTACGGTTCAGCAGAAAATGAGAAATGTCACCCACAGCTGCAACAAGGGCGAGCTTGAGGGGGTAAATATTCAAAGTGCTACGACTATTTGTTCCACTGCTGTAATGCAGTTGACGGTACACACCACGGGGTAGAGAACTAAAAGATATGAAGGATGTTAAAGGAATACTTAGCCAGTGAAGAAGAAGAGGGGCAGAATGGAAAGGAGATGGAAACCTCCCAGAAAGGCTTATTAGGGGCTGGAAGTACGAGTTTGACTTGGAATATCTCTTTTTTTTGACATGTTTCTCTCTGCCCAGGCACTGTGACATCCACACTGCCGGAATATATAGAGCTGTGAGTGTGTGACTGTGCAGCAGGGCATTGTCCTGTCGAGATGTGCAAACACAAACGTGCGGTGGGAAAACACACAGAAGTAAAAGCAACAAACACAGACGCAGCAAATACTGAAACACATTGAAGAAGTGAAGATCCAAACATTAAGGAAATGACTGCATGCATGTGCCTTTGTTAGAGGTCTGCACCCTTCAGAACATCCAGTTCATCGGGAAAACAAAATCATCCGAAAAGACGAACACATATACAATACATATAAAATCGCCATGGCAACGTAAGAGCTAATATAAAGTGCCACAAGATTTGCAGAGAACCGACTTGTCAGATCAGACCAACCGATGCTGCTGTGATTTCTAGTTTTGGACTGCATGAATGTCTGCAGGAACTGATCACACTTACAATCAGCATACATCCTCTGCCTTTATCAGATTTGATGGTGTCTGTATCAAATACGGGGTTAACGTCCTTCCACTCTGGAGTCGCTCCTCCAGTTTGTTTGTTTCCTTCCTAACCGGGAAGAAGACACCTGGAATCAACCTGAGCGCCACTTCGACATATACAATCAATGAGGGGAGATTTCCTGGAGCCTGAGGAAGATGAAAGTCCCTCAGTTGTGTCTAACAAATGTCACCCAACACCAGCGCCGGGGAGGAGGGGACCTTTGTCTCCCGCGCCAGAGGTGCGACGGTGCTAATGTTAGTAGTATTGGTGATATTGGAAGGTGAATATGAGCCCCTTGTAAGGTCTTACAAGCTTTCTTGAACACACCGGCTCATCCTGGGGTGAATTGGAAGAGGAGCAAGTACAGATCTCATAAGTCCCCTCCAGGAATCACAGCTCTCTCTGCAAGGGCGCTCGTAATAGCAGCTTTGCACGTGGCATAGCAGCAATAAAGCAGCCCTATATTCCTCTTTATGAGGAAAAGGGGATTACGTGGTCTTAAAAAGAGGGAATGTGACTCTTATACGGTGCATTTGAGGGCTTCACATCCCCACTAGAAGCATGGAAAACTGTATGTTTAACATTGTAACAGTGTAAGAATCATAAATTAACCACTTGCTAATTCCGCTAATCTCTTTTTGTAAGCCAGACGAAATGTTTGTGTCTTTGCTTTTGTGGCAGAATATGAGGGTGCAAACAATTAGATTCCTGTTTTGTGTGGATGTGCGAGTCGTGTCGGGGCCGGGCTGCCAGTTGGAGGAGGCAGCGGCGTGTTGGAACAGTGGGAAAATTTGGCCGATCAATCTCACGTCTCCTGTCCAACGGCTAGACGACCATCGATCATCGTTTACACGTTGCATCTCGTTCCCGGCAAGACGCTATTGCTGTCCTGCCGTCCTGCAACATTTCCTCCATCCAGCTTTTTACGCGTGTGTGTGTGTGCGTCTGTGAGAAGAAGAGAGAGAATGACCTTATGAGTATGCAACAGAACAAGATAGGATGTGTCTGTCTGAGCCAGCCAACCAGCTTGCTTCTGTGTTGTTGCTGAAGCGCGGCAAGACAGATGGAGCATATTTGATGAGAGGAATCCTGTAATGGTGAGCCAGGAACGGCTGAGAGACGCTTGTTTTGCCAGTGATTGAAAACTTTTTAAAAGCTTCTTTTCCCCTTCTTCTTTGCTGAGGTGCTGGCTGATACGCCAGATCGTTATCAGGAGGGTCCCCGAGCTCCAAGTGTGTACATGTGTTTGCATATGGACGTGTGTGTGTGTGTGTAGTCTGGTGTTACTGAATCATTTTAATATTGCATATAAATCCAACATATTCTCACACCTTGTGTCTTACACCGATGCACAAGGCACAATGTGGCGTCTCTGTCTTGTATCTCCGGGGATACTAGACGACCTCTTGACCCCGCCGGGGAAGAAATGTGGAGACATGCCCGTCTACATTTGTTCATCTTGGGCTTCAATGCATTCCTGTGATTGATTAACAGATTTAAACTGAATGTATTTCCCCGACAAAACTGAGATATCACAGCGCTATTAGGAGCTCTGATGTTTGTATCATCATCATTAAATCCAGATGATGTCCAGCTGCTTGTTGGATTTCAAAAGACTCATCTTTGGTTTTGTTATTACTTAATCTGTCCGGCACAGATTGTTAATCTCGGGGCCACATTTTAAGCGCAGTGTGTTTCTCCAGGTTCTTGTCGCGGGGGGGCGACATTCTCAGGATAACAATCTGCCTTTATCTTGTCTCACTTGCAAATCTATTTATGAAAGGTTAGACGTTTATGACAAGCATCCCCTCCCTCTTTCCTCCTCCTCCTCTCGATCCCACTTCTCTGATATGAGATTACACATTTCACCCGGAGCAGCAGACAGAAACTAATCCGCGGTGGGAAATTAGGCCTGTGTGCTGCGGCTGACAGCTCTGCCGGGTCAAGTTCTGCTGTTTGGCCGATGCAATAATCCAGCTTCGTTCGTCACTAAACCACACACACACTCCCGCAGACGTACCGTAACCACACACAAACACACAGATGTGCACACACAAGCTGAAAGCAGCTGTTCCTAGCGCTGATGACAACTACCCAGTGTGTGTAGAAAGTTTTTAAATAGCGAGGTAATCACTGGGCCTATCACAGTAAGTGTGATAAGTATCCCATTAAGTTCCGAATGGCTTCCAAATTCTCTCTGAGTCAGTGGACTAAGTGGACAAATTAATATTCCTCTTGTGGAGCGCTGCAGAGTCTTCCTGGTGATTGTATCAACCTCGCTAAATGTTTGACTTGACTAGCAAACCAACCTTTGCACTCGCCTTTTAAAGCAGTTGACTCATTAATAAGTTGAGATGGATTCGTAACACACGTCCCCTCGTTGCTGCGTCAGTCTGCAGTGATCTTAGACAATAAGTCCTCTTGAAGTGAAGCTGCAGCGAAGGTTCAGTTCAGTCTCTCAACACTCTCTCGTATGCACGCTCATCATCTCCCCGCGCTCGCTATCATTGGACACATCAGCTGTTCTCCTCAGCTGATCACGTCCGTCCAATAGCTCAGCGACGCACCTTCATCTTTAATTACGTTTCATCTCAGCTCCCGTGTCTTTCATGCCCGGTAACGTGCGCCCCCCTCCACCTCCCTCCATCTCGGCCAGTCTTGTCAGCCTATCAGTGTCAGCGGGATCATCAGCCTCCACCACCACCACCACCAGCGTCTGGACTCCAGGGGGATTCATCCTGCCGCCGCTCAGGGCAGACGGTCGGAATTTCAAATATCCACGTCAAGTCCAAACGCCGAAGACTGTCTGTAAAGAGACTTAATCATCACGCGTCTTCTGTCAGTGTAGAAGACACAGTACAGGGTGACTTGGTGACAGGTGACGAGCCTGCTGGCTGTGGGCCGGCTGTCCTACGTGAACTTAAACCAGGAATCCTTTACAGCTGTTTCACATTTAGATGATTCGTCATTATTCGTCCTCATGATGTTTGACTTTAATAGTGTATTAAACACACGCTGAGGAATGATTAACTACTGTTTAGTTGTTTTAAATGAAACACGGACTGGACTACAGCTTCATGAGCCGGGAGGGGATTTACCCAGCGTTCATCATGCATGTACAATTCATTAGCTAGTGCTTTATAACAGTGGATTAAACTCAACACCCATTCTGAATTTTAACTTCAAGAGCTTTGCTGTATTAATAAATTACAGAATTAGGAACAATTGTTTTGAGGCAGAATGTACGTGAGGAACAGACGATGTTGAACTTTGTACTTGATCAAACAAAACACACGTTTTTACTTTTACTGTGAAGAAAAAAAACAGAGTTGATGGTGAGTGTCAGGTCTGAAAACAGAAAGTACAATTGAGGTTCACCTTTTATTCCCACAGCCGAGCTTCTGTTGTGCTGCTGCTGTTGTGAAAACAGCCTTGAGCTCAGGACTATGGTAATGATGCTGTATGTGTAGACGACCCGGGCCAACTCTACACACAAAAGCCCTTTTAACTCACAGATCCTGCTATGGTGCCCTGAAGACGCCTGCTCATAATGCCGCCTTGTTTTTCTGACGCTGAACCAAACGAGCTCGACATCACGTCGCTCCGCTGGGTGATTTAAGTTAGCATGCAGAACCACGAGGATGTGCAACACAACAGCCTCGACCTCTCCACCGCCAGTATGAAGGCGGCAAATGAATCCCCTCCCCCGATTCCAGGGTTGGATGTGTTATACAGAGCAACAAACCAGAATGAAACGACTGCACAATTAATCAAAATTAAGGAAACAGCAATATGGCAAAAATCCGACCCGCAAAAGCTGCATTTTATTTGATGACGGGAAAAAAATGTCATATTGTATTATAGATGAAATATTGTGGCCCTGCAGATGTCCTGGCCAGCAAGTCATCGTTATTCCTATATTTTGTTCTGTGACAAAGAAATGCAAAGTCGTGAGTCATATTGAATCGGAAAAATATGAAAATAATGGCAATGATTACTTTTTTTTCCCGCCCTAAATAAAGGTGCGTCATTGTCATTCCCGTCATGAAAAGTCTGCGGAAAAAAAAAGCTTCTAGAGTTGTGGAAGTGGGTGGGGAGCCGGGGGCGGACGGGGGGGGGGGGGGGGGGGTAG
>CAAKHC010008250.1:11338-28788 GCA_901007825.1 Macroramphosus scolopax | reverse complement strand
GTTTTCGCTTGGCTGCAATAAAAACTTAGAAAAAAAAAAAAAAATCTGGCGACTTCTAGCTACTTCTGGGCGGGCCTATAGCTACTTCCGATGTTGAGGAGTTGGCAACACTGAAAGGAGCGTCGGAGAGAATTAACCCATCTGCCGCAAAATGACTCATCAGTCCTTTTTTCAAGGTTGATAACACCCCTAACAATCTGGGAGTGCAGCAAACAGTCCTGCAGACACCGCTGCTGCATCACCTGTTGTCAAACAGCATGCAGCAAAAATCCACACTGGACCACCTGTCACAGAAAAAGCTGTTTTTGTTTCGCTGAGAAAAAAAAATCCAGGTTGGAAAATGTGAAGTGAACTCTCGGGTAATCTAATATTGTGACCTTCATATGCAACCGTGAGCTTGCATTAGTTGAATTTGTTCCGGTGTCTTTATTATGAGGATCAGAGAGTTTTTCTCCTAAAGTGATGGAGCTTCCTCTCACCTCAGACTGAGGGACTCCTCTCCTCTCTGCACTATCGGCTGCGGCGCTCCTGACCTCACTTCACGCTCCGCTTGGCAGGAACACTTAAAGACTTCTCTCCATCCGTTGCTCCACCCCTCCGCCTCCCTCACACCTTCACTCCCTCCAGCTCTGACATAGCGACTTTATCGCCGAGGTGAAGAGTGTCTGGTGGAGTTCTCCATAATCTGCATCTCATCTGAATCATTTCCCCACTTCAGCTTCCTGACGCAGGTGTGACGACACTTGTTCTCGTCGCTCTATCAACTTTGTTTTGCACTTTTCCTGCCACATCTCTCTCTTCCGAGGTGTAAAGCATGTACTCGGAGTCCCAGTGAAGAGACTCCCGAGGGCTGATATAGACAGAACGGGTATGTTGTGAAAAGAATTTTCACTTGTAGGTCGGTTGCAGGGAAGAACGCAGGTTAACTAAGGCGAGGCCAAAGCACACTGACTGAGCTGAGCAACTGACGATCTGCAGAGCAGATAGGAGTCAGAAAGGATGTCAGACACAGGAAATGCACAGAGAATCCAGTCTATTTTCAAAATAAAACACCCGTAGTGTGAAAATGAATAATAATAATGAATTGTTAATGACTTAATTAGTAACAATAGATAATAATTCATAACTATGAGCCTTTTTCAGTCACAGCTGGATTTTGAATTATGCAATTAATTGTCATTCATGATTGGATTGTAACACACATCACACGTGTTCGATACCCGGTGGAAACGAAGCATTAGTTGTAGTTAATGTCGACTCTGTGCTTCTATAATATCTCACTTTGCAAAGCGATGCTGTCATATAAACTAACTTCTTTCCCTCCCCCTATTATAACTCCTGGTTGTCTCCATGACAGCTCAAGTAAAAAAGTTTTCCTTCAGTAGTTTCAGAGGCTTTTGCTTCTTTCTTTGAGGTAAATGTTGTCATTTTAGGGATTAGAGTGTTAAATTGTGTATAGGATAGTCTATCAGAGGCTTTCTGTGTCTCCGGGTCTGAAGGGCTCCGATGTGGGTTGGATCAAAAGCGCTCATCAGATCAGCAGAAAAGCCAGAGAAGGTCTGAACTCGCACTGCAAAGGTCACGGTTCCCTCCATAATTCATCAGGCTCCCTCGCTTAAGCCGGGGAGTGATAAGAAAGGAAAGAAAGGAAGAGAGAGAGATCAAGAGATGGATTCAGAGAGACGTCCCCCTTTTCATACCTATCCTCCCACAGAGACTCATGAAAGAAAACTCCTCTACTGAAACATCCAGCTCAGATAAGGAACAAATAATCCAAACAAAATGAACGAGGGAGCAACAGAAAGAGCGTCTGCAGCTGCTCCCGCTCACCCCTGACGGGAGAGCACATACCTGCTTTCATCGCAAATGATAGAAAAGAGCAAAAAAGCAAAAAGATGCTGTGTCCTCTTGCACATTCTGTGCAGCCTTTATATTCCCCCGAGCAGCGTACACTCAGACAGGTTTGTATTGTATTCATGTATTTAGTTTTTAACACAGTTGCACGCTCTTATCATCGGCCCAGAGCGGCGCGTCCCTCTAATCAGTGACCCACCAGACTCTCCAGGCGTCCCAATGTCCTCACGACCGGGGGGGGAATGTTCCAGGAGGGGATGAAAGGTGAAGATCTACAACCGAACACGGATCACTTTCTTCTCCCCAACCTCCTTCACCGTCTCTCCCATTCTGTCAACACACACACACACCTCCGCAGAACAATGAGAATATTCTGAGATCCCCCGTCGTGCAGAAAGAGCTCACTCCCCCACTCGACTTCTCTTTTTCTTTTTTTTTTTCTTCTTCATAGCAGCATACAGTATCAGCACAATTACTGTGGTGCGGCTTCAATGCTGCAACAGCCTTGCTAGAGTGTGTCAAGCCCACAGGGGTTTATGGCTTTGATCTAACGCACAATACCCAGTGTGTGAGGGGAGAAAACATGCATTCGTGCTCACACACCCGTACGCAAATGTGAACACGGCTCGCACGCCAGATGCTCGCGTAAACACACACACACACCTCTGCGGAGTAAGTGGATGCACGCGCGCGCAAACACACACATCCTCTTTGATATAGTTCCAGGCTTTTAGTGGGTGATTAGGAGAGGCGACCAAGCTAAGGTCTTGAGTGATAGGAGGAAACAGGAGCCTGCTGCTCTTTAGTTAGAGGAAACCAATACTCTGTCTGTAGATCGCGGAGTAATTATGCTCAAGGGTTTAGGGGGAAAGAGGGGTGATCATTTTGGAGGAGAGACCAATCAGGAGGGATTTTAGTGTGTGTATTTGTGTGTGGCTAGGAATATGTGTGTGTACATTACGGTGCAGTTTGGGGTTGTGCATGCCCTCGTGCAATGATGCATAAATGCAGTCTAGGCTGCGGTTGCGCTGCACGTGTGTGTGTGTGTGTGTGTGTGCGCCTGTTTACTGAATCCACTCCGACACTTGTTGGTGGTCTAAAGGCTATGAAATATTAATGTCCCTTCTCTCTTAATGATTCATAAATTGTATTCCGATACTCACCACTCTGCTTCTCCTTGCTACTTTCAACTCCCTATAATTGGACCTTTGGCTGGTTTAAAAAAAAAAGAAAGACTGAGCATGAGATGAAATTCAAGTTTCCCCCCCCAGTTCCACACATATCTCAGCAAGCCGTATGCAAGTGCTGAGGGATCATAATGTCAGTAAATAGTATTCATGAACAAATGCTCTCCGAGGGGAAGTGTTTTAGCATTCACAACAACTCTGCCCCGAGTTGTGTATTCGGCCGGAAAAGCTGCTGCAGACGGCCGGTGTCACCTCACAAAATATCTGCTTTAACAGACAGGAAATGAGATAATGCTTAATTCTCTGCAACGTAGGCTCCACGACCAGGAGAGAAGTTTACAGGATTTGTCTTTTCTCCTTCCACCCATTAAGATATGGCAGGACCTCTAACATGTGCCACAGATGTTGGTTTCCTTCATTGATACCGAGCATCAATCTGAGCCCCGAGGGTCCAAATGAAAAGGAAATAAGCCTCTTACTCGATAGTTCCTTTGTCTTCCTTCTTTTCTCGGCCCTCCGGTCTTAAACCTTATCCAGTAGTTGATCCAGGGACACTTTATAGGATAGGAATATTTAAATTAGGATCTACAGCGGGAGGAGGGGGGGCTCACTCTACCTTTAAACACCTTTAGGAGACTTTGCAATTTGCAGTAAAAGTCACCTCTGCATCACGACACTATGTTGGTTGACACAAACATAATGCGATTGTAGATAGCATTGCAGTGTATCGTTATCGGAGGCATCGGCGTCTGCAGAGAGCTGAGCTGCACGGTGACGAGCTGCACTGCCGGTTCAGCAAACCTACTCTGTGCAAATTATACAGAACGTGGGGGCGGGATAACAGCACAATATTCCTGTTCCTATTGCTCTGTAAAAAAAAGGGGGCTATTGACTGTCTCATCCACACACCTAAACACACACAGGGGCATAACTGGCTCAGATGTCGGGCCAGAGTCTGTTTACAATAACAGATGGAGTCATAAACCATGGAGCTTCAGTAATGTGCGTGTGGAAGTTGCAGAGCTGATTGACATGTTTGCACTCAGAGCATATGTCTGTGCTTTAGCTGAGCCTCGACATGATGCGCACACACACACACACACAACCACATAATGAGGGATTAGCGGATGAAGTTTTTGTAGCAGATCGGTTGCTGATTTCTCATCTGTATCACTCTAGACTTGCCTGAATATTACTGGTCATTGCTCTTGTCGTCTGCAGCTCTAACGTAATGAAGATACTTCAAACGTGGAGGCATCCAATCGCCTGCTTGGGACTAAGACAGCGACTAAAATATCAGCCCAAAGTTTTTAGCTTGAAGCGCTTGATACGTCAGGGTCCAGTGGCTCCTCAATCACCCCAAAGCTCTACCGACTACAGCAAAGGTCACTTCCTCTGAGAATCTATCGAAGCGGCTGGCCCAAGATATCTTTGCCAGCGACAGCGGCCTCTTTTGTCCTCTGCCTGAGCCGACACTAACCAATGACTAATGAAGATTGATCCGCTATATTACGGGCATAACAACTTTCAGGAGTTAATAAATCCTGCTAGTGCAGTGTGCAGACAGGGACATAAAGACTGAGCTACTGACGGACGAGGTAAAGAAGGTAGCTGCTCGTGCTCCGTGTACGACACCTTCCCTTGTTAAGCATTTAATGTTATTAATCGGGTCAAACTAGGCGGTTCTTGCAGGGCTGTGGACATGCAGGCAAACTCCAAAAAACCCCCCCCATTCGTTTACATGGTAACATCTTTATTTTAGATGTTTAATTATTATTACTTTTAATGAGGCTTAAAGGAAAATAATCCGTCAACACGAGAGGAAATACACAGCCAGCAGGGAGAGCGTCTTTATCACCCAGACAGAAGTAAAGGTTGGCTGGCCACCAGCATGATGCAACGTGGTGACATCCTGGAGTTCACTCGCGAGCACGGATAGAAAACGTTCTTAATATTTAGGAAAGTGATTGCGATATATCAGTTATTCATGAATACACAAGGCACAGTGGAACTTTTCCTGCAGACCCGTGAACTTCTTCTCTGGTCAAATGTTATAAATACACACATACACACACCTGCATCATCTGACTGACCCCCACATCTTCTCCTCCCACAATCCTGAGCCTTGCAATCAGCTTCTTCATTGTCTGAGGGATTCAAGCCAGCAGCAGACATCCTCCTTCATATAAGCACCCGCTGTGGGGGGGGATGTTGTGATGGGAGGAGACGGGCGCTCGAGGCCCCACGGGACCGTTTCCACATCTGGAGCCTGCCACCGCTGCTCTGTTCCAGCGGGCTCGTCAGCTGCAGCGATTACCACCGCGGTCCTCTGGGTGGGCTGTGGGACACCTCCATCCGTCGACGGAGGAGACGACGACGCGCCTGTTTATGTATGCGCCGATTCTAATAATGTGCTCGGCTATACAGCGGTCGGACCACCATCTGCGGCTTATCTTTGCACTCCGACTTGACTGTCTGCCACATTCCTGTACTGCCAACACAGTCATCGACGCATCATCGTCTGAGCTTTGTCTGTTTATTCACTCGCCTCAGGGTGTTCGAGCACAAGCTGCTGCACAGACTGTAAATGCCCACCCTACCATTCCTGTCGCTGCCTCCACTTCTACCCATGTCAATGTGTCATGTTTATAATAAGCACTGCACAGCATAATAACTAGTGCTAATTTAGGAGTGGGTGCACTAATGTTATGTATAGAAGTCGTTACGTATGGAAGGTTGAATGGAAAGCGTGGTGTTGTCTGGACTGGTGTTTGAGCAGAGTGGGAAGGAGAGAGGCGAATAACAGAGAGGAGTGGAAACCTAATAGTGAGGGATGGTTCCCTGATGCTGCCCTATAGAGAGAGACAGCCCTCCATCTCACTTATCTCCTGTTTGCTCAATTTCCTCTGTGTACAACAGTGCACCTGGGGTCTAGCTGCAGCCTCCCGATGCTCCTCGGCGGCAGCCCCTGCAAGATAATAGCCAATCCCACTTCCCCCACCGCCAAATCAGACGGGGCCAAAAGACCTTGTGCTTTGTTTAAGATTTCCAATGAACAAACCTGTGTCCCTGTGGCGGCGAGCCATTACAAAACCAGACAGACTTATATCACACTCCATTTTGCTCTGCTAATAGCGCGGAAGGAAAAAAAGAAACCTCTCAGACGGAGGTCGTGTCAACTAAAAGGGGCTATTTGGCTACCGTGTGCTTCGGAGTGATTACTGATAAAAATGAAAGTATTCTACAATGATTACCTGGAAGTCAATAATCCACCGTCACCTGGAATCAGAGCATTACTCCCAGAATGATTGGCTGGCGACGCGGCGCGCTGATAAGAGCTGCGGTGGTACCACCGATACGTTCGTGCCCTCAGCCATTATCGCCCCACTCAACACCTCGTCGTCTTTGTGTTTGTGAAAGGAGTCGGATGTAATTATCCCGGCGCCTTGTGCGGCTGTGTCAATTATATCTGATTCCTCTTTCAAATTAGACATCATATCAGCCATTATTAAAACATAACAGCTGCCTTTTGTGGAGCAGTCACACTTCTCGGTGAGAGTCTCTCTAATTCACGTGACTGCTTTGTGATAGCTTGAACGGGGCTGAGATACAACAGGTAATTGGCTATTTTTTGGCAGATCAATAATGGTTGTGAACACCAATGATGGTCAGCAGCTAGTTCCATCATATTTATATACATAGCACCGATCGGATCTTGTGCTTGTAAGCCAACCTGTAGGTTACTTTGTATAGACGGAGCATTTTAACATTGCTCGGGCGTATCTCTGCCTTGCTGCAGCAGCGATAGGCCAAACAGATTATAGCGTACAGTAACATCCCAAGGGGACGCTCGTTCTGGACAAAGAGGAAAAGAACCGCAAGTGAATCGTTAGGAAATCCAAACCCTTTAAAAATCCAAGCGCAAATCAATGAGCAGCGCTGCCTGTGAGGAGCGAGCCGACCAAACGGTCTTCGACTTCCCAGATTGCCGCGCTATCAACATTTCATGTGGATGTGACGAGATCAGCGGGAGCGCCGAGGAGAAAAAAAAAAACGCTTGGGCCCTGTCCGTCACGGGGGCGAGACATACGAGCTACTGAGGGCCCCTCCGGAGATAAAAACAAAGACGTTACTTACACGCCTGCACGTATGCAAACTGCACACTCAAGCTGATGCACACACATTAGAAGCAACACGGCTATCGGAGCGCGTGAACTGCAGATCCATTTGAAACGTGAGAGATCTGAACAAGCACAACAGGAGGAATCGGCTGCACCCTGATACGCAGCTCCTCTTTCACGGCACTTCCACTTTTTGCTCCTCCGTTGTCTACAGTAAGCCTCGCCCTTAAGGAATCCAATCTTAATGTGTAGTATACCAGTGCAGGCTTTTAATGTCTCCTGTTCCTGCACTCTTAAATGCCAAATCATTGCCAACCTACTTAACCCAGTACCTCCAAGAAGTGTGAGAGATTACAGCAGACTTTTATCCCTCTTGTAAAAAAAAAAAAACACCCTTGCCAGGAAGAGGGTTGGTTCGTCCTTAATAGGCACCTCTCTAACTAATGCTCTTAAATGATAGATTAAACAAGGAGACTCTTGGTGCTACGGAGTGCGGTGAGATCCAAGAGATCCGTGAGCGAAATTACAATTAGGGCACCAGACAAGGGAGAGGGAGAGATCAGAGAGGGGGAAAATATACAGATAGTAGCGTGAAATGATTCAGTCATTCCCCCGCATCAATTCTAAATAATTCAGGGTTAGACACTAATTTAACTTTCATAATGTTAACCGGGATGCTTTACCGCATGCCGGCGTCTCGCCGATCAATAAATGCTGATGGGATGTACCAATAAGCCGGGGATGGGATTTATAGGAGACATTTAAAGCCCTCAGAGGTCGTGGTTCTTTAAAAATAAGGCCTCTGTTTACGCGTCTCTGGAGATGTGCCATTAAGAAGGAAATGATAGGAGGCAGTCGCGATGTTGCAGAAACAGATGGTGCAGGGCCGCCTGTTTAAACAACTAGTCTTAACTGCTGGGACGTTAAACACACAAGCACGGGTGTGCTCACACACACTCACAGGAACATGACTCTACAGCATCGGGCATCGTCATGGGAAAGTGAAGACAGCTCGTTGGTGTTAGTTAAAGGACTCGTGTAAGAAGCAGCATCTTCTTTTGTCTCTGCAGCCGCTGCAGACATGAGCTGTAAGTTAACTTTCCCCAGCTGAAGAGAGCCACTTAACAGAGATGTGTGCATGCTGAGACATTTACTGGATCATTTGCTTCCAAGTGGACACGCTGAGGTATCTCGCGTGCGATGCTGGTGCATCCGCGTGCGCCCGTGTGCACGCTTGCGATCTTAAGGCATGCCTGGTTTTTTAACTGCAGCCTGTCAGAGCTGTATTCAGAAGCGTTCCCCTGGCCTCCTACAAAGCCTGAGCGTCTGTCCGTTTGCGCCTCCCAGCTCATTAAACGCGCTGGTCTCTTCCGCCTCACAAGTACAATCATCCAAGACATAAGCAAACACACAAATGTCCCATCCACATGTAATTATATCAGATTATTGCAGTATTACAGTTATTGCGTTTGATCGCCGCCCCCCTCGTTATCATACGTAATCTATGCGAGCCTCCGTAACTGTCCTCCTCCTTTAACTTCTGGAAGACATCCGCTTTGACACAATGTTGCATGAAATTAAGTATAATGGGTGATATTTCACGAAGACCTCCTCCTCTCAAGAGCGGCCTGATGATTACTTATTGAGATACATATCTCTTACAACGCCCAGCCACTGCGCCTGAACGTCGCAGTTTATTATCCAGTCGAGCAGTCACACTGATAATCCTCCCACTCCAAAACACACAAATAACTCTTCGTTAGTCTCAGAGGATACTATGAATTTTCTGATTCCATTATGCTAAGAAGCGTCCTGCAGAAGGCACGGGAGCTCTTGTTTGTGTCGTTTGCTCTGGGCATGATTGTCTCCGGCAAATCATGGGAGTGAAATATTGTTGGATGGCAGGGGCGCAACGGAAAAATTGCAAATGGAAAAAGAGAGACAAGCCGAACTGAAGCGTGCAGAGACAAGAGCCCATAAATGTTTCAGAGCAACTGATGCTGATATTGATCAAATGTTTCCTGGCCTATGTGAGGTATAAAAAAAAAACAGCTGTGGATCTGTTTAAACAAGGATCATCCGACGCACCGCGGCTGATCCTCCAAATATTGAACTCCTTACAATATCAACATCAGAGTGGGTGGAGATACTCCACCTGTGTAGACCTGTGCTGAGTTTATTAATACTTAAAGTATTATTAACCACCGCTGATTTTAAAAGGGACACGTGTGCCTCCGAGAGCACGCCGTAGTTTTTAAGATGGTTATAATGCATTGTCTGTTAGACAACCGGGTCAATCTGTAATTAGCCTCCCTCAAAATTCTCTCTGATGCCAAAGTTGCAAAGCCCAACTTGCTTCAAAGTGAAGCGTCCCATAAGAAAGGAATTAGTTCATTCATTATTTATTATTCATCAACCAGGATAAACAAAATCTTTTAAGCACATGATGCAGCTTGTACCTGTTACGAGGTTCTAACAGGTAACAGACAGAGGAAAGGGACCGTGCTTTCGAATGAGGTGAAATGTTGGTTATATTGTTGTTACTTCCCGTATCGTGTGGCAGTCAAAGTTTGGTTGTTATTGTTGGATGCAACCAAACCTCTTATTATGTCATAAGTTAGCTTGCCTTCAAAATGATTTTGAAGCTCAAAAGCGTGTGGGATTACGAGATGAATTGGAGGAAGATAAAGAGCATAAAACTGTGAGTTACGTCGTCATGGCAACATAGTAATAAGTGGCGGCCTTGACTCTGAATCGCCTTTGGATGAGCGCCTGGTACTGATGCTGATATTGATTGACGTTGCAGCTCAGCTAAACAGGGTCAAAACGGACAAAGTCTTCTTTTCTCACATGCACTGTCACTAAGGGGAAGCATGGCCTTGTGGCTATCCCGTCATCAGAGGGTTACAGGTTCGATCCCTGGCCCGTCCGGAGACCGAATCAGTGTCCTTGAGCAAGACACTGAACCCATAGTCGCTCCTGATGTGTCATCTGGAGCGATTATCAGCCTGGAACATCGCTTAGCAACAGAGTTCGATTGTTGGTTTGAATGAGTCGACATTCAACGTATCGCAATACATCATTGATTTGACACACTGTGTTTACAGTGTCTTCATAGTTTGAAACCTCTCCTGGCACTCTTGTTACTGTAGTAAACTTTCCTGTGTGCAAATAATGAGGTTGTTTACTGTGATCAGTTTGATGTCAACATGATAAATGTGTTTTCGTTCAAGTGCAGAAATATTCGATGTTATTGCACATGCTTCTCGCGTTGGATGGCGGTGCCACAGAACTTCATCATCAGCGGAGCAGGCAGCCAATCAGTGTCTCTCCAGCAAAGCAAACTTTCTGGTATCATGATGAATCAAGAGTTGCGTTTTTGACTGTGTCAGCCTTCTCTCGGCACACACGCTGTATTTCACGGTCTTTTTTAAAAGATTCAGCCGGATTAGTTCGTATGAAACGGAAGTTTAAAGGCACAGCACGCAACCCTCCGATAAGGCTTATCACTCCTCCATCAGACAAGACGAGGACACACCGGAGGTTTGCACATATGACTCTGCACATCTGCGGGGAGCTTTTCATCTCACACAGTAATTACGTGATTCACTGCGCATGGAAATAGCACGAGTGCTATAGAGAGTATCAACATGTCTCCACAAATATATGCACAGAAAGCCGGCAGGGTTCGACACGATCGCTATCAGCTCCCACTGTAGAGGAGCCGCGGCCGCCGACACCGAGACGTAAATCACTCTGCGTAGATGATTCCGAGATGATAGATTAAGCATTCAACATGTAAGGGAGAGTGCTGTTGTTGTAAATAATGACCCTATCAACCGCTGGCATTATGCACAAAACCTGCTCTTCAAACTTTACAGCACAAGCGATGTTGTTATTCAGCATCGGCGCTGCTGTCACGCAGCTTTGCCAGATGTAAATCTTCACTTGACAGCCTTGCTCTTATCTCACGACACTTAATTACCCGGGATATTTTGTCTGTCACCTGTTTTTCAGCGTTTATTGAGCAATGAATATTTTTCGCAGGAGCATCTTTCGGCCTTAGAAAACTCCACATCAATACCCCAAGGGGTCGTCACCGGATAAATAGCTAAGCGGACCGAGGTCCAGTGGTGAACAAAGGGAAAGATAATGCAGTCTTGCTTGAAGAAACCTTTTTTTTTCCTGGCCCTGGACGTCAAATCAAATTCTAATCCTTCCATCAATGGGTGTTATGGAAGTGGTGTAATGGTTGCCCTCAGATGCTGAGAACCACGCGATGCTATGCAGTGCAGCACATTATATGCACAAGGGTTGAGGGTTGCCATGGAGACGGCTATCTGGACTCTCCGTGTTATGATTTATCAGAACACCCCCAGGTATGTAGCGGATACTTGAGGCTCTCAGAGGAAGAAAATTCTCAGTTACACAAAGCAACTTGTCAGGAACAGTCAGGACAAGATTGTACTGCCAGGAACATAAAATGACAGTTACAGGGTTGTTCTCTGAGACGCAGAGGAATTAAATAGCTTCATCCTGCCCTGCGATCATCTCAGTGTGTATGTTTCACCAATGTTATGGCAAAAATAAGTCAGACCAGGTGATAATAGTTGCAGCTTCCAGTTGGACTCGGCTCACCGGCTGTAACCTGAGTGAACTGGAATCATCACGACCTTTTGGACCTAGCCTTGCAGAAATAAAGCACTGTGCTTAAAGCTATAAGGAAACAAGGCCAAGGGCCAAATGGTGGCTGGGGAACGGGTCAGTGCTTACAGTAAGAGGCCCAGTCACTCATCGATCCCTCGGCTCAGGCTCGAGCGGGTGAGCGACTGGAGCTCTCACAGATGCCGAGAGGCGGCAAAAAAATGGAGCTGATGCGAGGAAACAGGAAGACACGGGGGCCAAGGAGAGGCCAGGGACACGGAGAGGCACAGGCACGCACTATGAAGATGGGAGTGGGAAGGGCCATGTCAGCGAGAGTCGTGTCGGAACGGCGTCAGAACAGCAACTTGGATGTAGCTACAAAAAAGAAAGTTAAATTCTATAATCAATTTGATTCTTGGAGTATTTGTGTACAAATACACACACTTCAAAACTACTTCTGACTCCGCTGAAACTTTAATTACTTTCAAACATGGCTGTGATTATCAAGCCCGCAGCCGTTTCCAAACTGAGAATCGAAGGCTAATGTAGTCTAGTAATCACAGTGAATGGGGGGCTTATTGAAAAGCTAATTGCCTATTAGGCTCAACTTGTTGCCTTGGATTTTTTCTCACCTCGTAATGAGGCCGCGCAAGACAGGGGGGGTTAAGACAAATACGTGGCGTTGTTTGCAAACTACAGAGACGGGCTGTCAAGATGTAACGAAAATGCCGCGTTCTGCAAACATCACGCAGCCGGAGACATGAAAACCAGTTGGAGTCACCTCATCATGCTCTACCTCTGTGAGACGACTAAAACAAAGAGCTGCGTACATAAAAATAAACAACATGAATATTGTATATTATGCACTCGATTTGCATACAAATACAGATTTGTTGAGGGGAAACATGTCTGCGATTTTTCTATTCAAATCATTTGTTGCAGCGCTTTAACGTTTGGGCTGGTATTGGCTCGCTCTGCGTGGCCAACGGGTTTACGCACACCGAAACAAAGAGGACGGTTCGACTCAGACAAACACACAAGTGGACAATCTCGTCAAATTGTGAACCCCCTCTCCCTCAGCCAGACCTACTTCTTGTCTGCACTATTATTTTCCTTTCCAAGCTCCCTTCAATTCAGTCCCCATGCAGCCCTCACAGTCATTTTGCCCCCACTGAGATAATCAGAGGTGGAGGCTACAGCAGTACGCTGCCGAGTACACGCTATAATCTGTCCATACACACACATGCTGCACACACACACATCCTGTAACTGTACTTGTCCGGGGTTATAATACGGCAGGTTGAATTTCCTTCTATGGCTACAGGATACAGGATCGTGTAAGACTGTTTATATGCACAAAGGAGAAATGTGCAGACACGTTCTTCGGTAAAGCCGCGTGTGCACGCTCTCCTCTTCCTCTTTCGTGAACCTCGGCTGCAAAGCCCGATTCTCACTTCCAACTCTCGCCACGAATGGATGTGCACACTCCCCGGATCAATAACTGGCAAATACAAACATTATTTGTATCACAATTAAGTGTAATTAAAGAGAGAAGAAAGTGCGAGGAAGGGAGGAAAAAACTTCTTCATTTGGTGGTTTGAGCTCATGAATCATGACGGGAACAAAAACTACTGAATGGAGAGAAGAATCAGAGGATGTTTGAGTTCAGAGCAAAGCACAGGTTGAAGAGAAATCAGAAGAATCTCGACTCTAAGTTGATTCTGCAAGTTCTTCCAACAACACTGGACTTGCACGGCTGCAGCATACGTATGCATGTAGTACCCACATTCTCACTGTACATTGTTCCTCAGTGAATACTGCACATGATAAATACTTGGAAAAAAGTGTGCATGTATTGTTGACTGGCCTCCGTGTGGAAGATTGAATTGATGACGGCCTGAGCATTAATCACTACCTGATGGCGCTCGAGGGTCCCGCTCAGCTTCCCTGCGCCACAGGGCTGAATAACGACAGACAGACGGAGATACAGACAAATAGCTCTTCATGTATCTGCTTTTTTTTTTTCTATTTACACCCTGAGACGTCTCTGCTTGATTCTGTTCCACTTCAGGATGAAGAAGCAAAATCCTGAAATTGTAGATTAGCACGGTTGTCGAGTCCTGGTGTTTTCAAAAGAGCCACGACCAGCGTTTCATCCCGATGCCCACAGAAAGCAACACCAGTCTGAGGCAGAGCCACCGCCAACCGAATGCTCATGGGAACGCTAAATATAGAAACCATTTCCATATTTCTTTTCATCCGCACCAGGGCCACTGCCCGGCATATCATTTCCTCATCACGCAAACTGGCACAGACTTGGACCGTTTGAGTTGTTCGTGCGGGGTTTTTTCTGCATGTTCGCTTGATGGGGCAACTTTCCAAAGTAAACTGGAGGTTTCTCGCTTGATTGAACTCAGCATAATGATCCGTGACGTCGGCTAAAATATACAAAAGTGAGAGACGAGACCGGGGGAAAGTTTCTGTTTTGATTTGCGGATCCATATTTATGAAATTAATGATGCAACTGAGTTTGAGGTGGGGAGGGGAACGAAACCGACGTCTGAAAAATTAAAGAAACACACACACACATCCTGCTCTTCATAACTTTAACGTGTGAATTATTCATGCCTCACTCTCGATGATACATCCAAAATGTTAAGTATTCATTTTAAGGGAAAGAAGACAAACCCCCGTCACACTGCCTGAGACAGGGAAAAGTAATAGTCTGTATGCTAACAAAGGAATAAATATACATGATTAAATGAGTAGCTACAATACTGTGAAGTGGATAAGAATACAAGAGGGGTGTTTATCTGCGATCTGGCACGGTGGAGGAGGACCGAAAAAAGGGGGGGTGAGTCTGGAGAGGTGGAGGAGCTCTCAGATCTGTTGCCACAAACTGCACTCGTGCTGTCACCATCACTTCTCTTTAAACCTGTAAGGAGGGATTATGTCGCCAGGAAACCTGGCTGAGAGGGTCTCCAGGAGAATTAATGCGCCGCAGGATCTCCGCTTTGTGCTCACTTAAGGCGGTGACACATTTCAGGTGGCGCATGAACTGTGAACGAAGGGGCGCTAATTCTTAAATATCTGCCTCTGCATTAAAAGATGGATCCCTTGTTGCATTGTGTTCACATTAGCTTCACTATCTATTAGCTGAACTCAAACACAAGGCATCATTATGTGAGTGTCTACTTGTGGCACAACAGGCCTGCAGTTAACCTTTAATGTAAACCCATCCATGTCAATATGAGATGCTGAAGATGACAGCCTCATATCCGCAGGGATGGTTTACATTGAACTCCATCATACAGACGACAAAGGTTAGAAGGTGCAAGCATCATGAGAAAGTGTCAATATTTGACCTCGTGGAATGAGAATTATTAGCTGATGTTTATGATCACTTCCATATCAAATCGTCTGTTGATTAGAATATGAACGATCTGGGGGCTTCTTGTTTATTACTTCACAAACATAATGAGAAATGCATGCTGATTAACTATGTCCTGTAGGAATGAATAAATGGATAGTTTGTGTATCTAGAAGAAAAAAATAGGAAATCGATGAAGCTTTAATAAGTGTGTTGTACTCTTGTCATCAGGTGTTGAGTGTCTAAAGATGTCGGTTGCATACGGAGTGAGAGACTTTTATCCAGACTGACTTCTTGGACTTATTTCAATTTTCCACTGTAGAACATATATATATTCTCATTTCATTACAATGTGCTTTCTGCTGAAAGCACATTTCTAAAAAAAAAAAAGGGAACAGCTGCGACAAACATCCAGAGTTTAAGTGCTCCAAACTCCAGCATAGAAAAGAAACTGCGAAAAAATTTCTTCCGGGCACATTTTGTGAGCTGAATGATAATAAAATGCCCACAGGAAACAATATAGTTACACATTGAGCCGAATTTCTACTTTAAAAATCCGACTGTAAAGGAGAGCAGCATGTCCTCACTCTAAATTACTGTGATTAGTCGCTCATTTCCAGCGGCGTCTATTCACAGCACCGCAAATTGACAAAAACAATGAGAGGCAATGTTCTCATTGGAGAAACGAGGGAGGAGGAGGGTCGTGTGTGTGTGTGCGTGTGCATACGTGTTATGTCAAATCAAATTGTTTGTACATTTCATCTGGTTTGCTCCTTATCTATTCAAATGTTTATCTGCATCTCTGTTGGGGGATGTGCGAGCTCCTGGCGTGCAGCTACTGCCAAAGTAAGGAGGCAGGCGGCTTGCTGCGTCGAGGGCTGTAGGGGGAATGTTCAAACCTCAGCGAACGGGGGATTGAGTGTGAAATACAGATGTTGGAATGGGCCCGACTGTTTGCCTGTTGTTATCACTGCTCGTTGAGAGGAGATGAACAGTCTCGGGTTTTGACTTGACAGGGGAGAAACAGAATGATAAATTGTCCCACCAGCTTTCATCCAACCCATCGCCCCCCCCCCCTCTTCCCCTTGCCCCACCCTGCTGTACATAGCACAAATAAAACAACAACAGATTACAAAGTAATACACAGACAGCTACACAATGAGCAGAGCAGATAGGAGTCCCCACCCTCTTGTCTTACCAGCTGGCACGCCAAGAAAACAGGGCATGAATTAATAAGAGGACTACAACTGTTTTTTTTTTAAGTGTTAGCACTGTGAAAATATTTACAACACTTGCTTTCCATAGATGTTATATATATACACACACTAATTAGCCGGGAAGGAAGAAGAAGTCAACTCTCTGATCTCTCCCGCTAAATGCTGACAGTGGCCGGTCGGGCTGCAACAGTAATCAGGCATCCACGGTAAACAAAAGTAATGAGTAATGAGACTCTAATCGGAGTTTTAGACTAAACAATTCGACCAAAAAACAACACGCATTAACATCTTTCGCACAAACGTCACCGTTCGGAAACTTTCATTCTGCTGTGTGGCCTTTTTTTGCAGTCTGACACTGCATGAAAAAAAAAAGGAGATAACAAAACAAAAAGTGGCTAATGAAGGACTTGGTGCATGCGGAGAACAAAGTTAGTTGGTTGGAAGGTGTAGAGATCTTCTGCAGTAATTAATCTGCAGAGACCGCTGGCACGGCCGTGGCTAATAATGCTAATGAATCCATGCGTTCTCACACATATAACTGTCAACCCGCCATCCGCCTCCCTGCAGGAACAGTAAGGGATCTAAATCCTGGGCCCTGAGCGGCAGGAGCACTCAGGCTGATGTGTAACATTAATTTCTCATGATGTCAGTCAGCCTTCATCAGTGTTAAACTTTAGCATGCCCAAGATATGACTGTGTGGGACAGTCGTGGGAAGACACTGGAGGGCTCTGTGAGACGGTGAGCGACCCCTCCGATCCAGAGGTGGCGTGACCGCACCTCACTCTTAAAAAAAATGTGCAACGTGTACATTTTAAAATTTCCTTCCTGGCTGTGTGGTCATGTTTCCCAGAGTGCCTTTCCAGGATTTCCACATGTAGGAGAGACGGAATCAGGAGATTGGAAGAAAAACGTGAAATGGAAACCCTCTGTGTGTGTGTGTGTGTGTGTGTGTGTGTGTGTGTGTGTGTGTGTGAGAGGGGGAGATTACAGGAGATACAGGATTTGCGTCAGACATCAGGTTTTGATTCACTAAGAGACATTCAGCTAGTGCGTGGT